>JAQYXR010000765.1:0-58358 GCA_030545055.2 Neoaliturus tenellus
TATCGTTTTTGATAGTCCGGCATGGGGACTACCGTTTTGAGAAGTCCGGCATGGGGACTATCGTTTTGGATAGTCCGGCATTGGGACTATCGTTTTGGATAGTCCGGCATGTTGAGTATCGTTTTGGATAGTCCGGCATGGGACTATCGTTTTTGATAGTCCGACATAGGGACTATCGTTTTAGATAGTCCGGCACATGGACTATCGTTTTAAATAGTCCGGCATGGGCACTATCGTTTTGGATAGTCGGGTATGGGGACTATCGTTTTGGATAGTCCGGCATGGGGACTATCGTTTTGGATAGTCCGGCATTGGGACTATCGTTTTGGATTGTCCGGCATGGCGACTTTCGTTTTGGATAGTCCGGCATGGGGACTATCGTTTTGGATAGTCCGGCATCGGGACTATCGTTTTGGATAGTCCGACATGGGGACTATCGTTTTGGATAGTCCGGCATTGGAATATCGTTTTGGATAGTCCGGCATGTTGACTATCGTTTTGGATAGTCCGGCATGGGGACTATCGTTTTGGATAGTCCGACATGGGGACTATCGTTTTAGATTGTCCGCCATGGGGACTATCGTTTTGGATAGTCTGGTGGGAGGACTATCGTTTTGGATAGTCCGGCATCGGGACTATCGTTTTGGATAGTCCGACATGGGGACTATCGTTTTGGATAGTCCGGCATTGGGACTATCGTTTTGGATAGTCCGGCATGTTGACTATCGTTTTGGATAGTCCGGCATGGGGACTATCGTTTTGGATAGTCCGACATGGGGACTATCGTTTTGGATAGTCCGGCACATGGACTATTGTTTTGGATAGTCCGGCATGGGCACTATCGTTTTAGATAGTCGGGTATGGGGACTATCGTTTTGGATAGTCCGGCATGGGGACTATCGTTTTGGATAGTCCGGCATTGGGACTATCGTTTTGGATTGTCCGGCATGGCGACTTTCGTTTTGGATAGTCCGGCATGGGGACTATCGTTTTGGATAGTCCGGCATGGGGACTACCGTTTTGGGGTAGTCCGGCATGGCGACTATCGTTTTGGATAGTCCGGCATTGGGACTATCGTTTTGGATAGTCCGGCATGTTGACTATCGTTTTGGATAGTCCGGCATGGGGACTATCGTTTTGGATAGTCCCGCATGGGGACTATCGTTTTGGATAGTCCGGCATGGGGACTATCGTTTTGGATAGTCCGACATGGGGACTATCGTTTTGGATAGTCCGACATGGGGACTATCGTTTTAGATTGTCCACCATGGGGACTATCGTTTTGGATAGTCTGGAGGGAGGACTATCGTTTTGGATAGTCCGGCATCGGGACTATCGTTTTGGGTAGTCCGCATGTTGACTATCGTTTTGGATAGTCCGGCATGGGGACTATCCTTTTGGATAGTCCGACATGGGGACTATCGTTTTGGATAGTCCGGCATTGGGACTATCGTTTTGGATAGTCCGGCATGTTGACTATCGTTTTGGATAGTCCGGCATGGGGACTATCCTTTTGGATAGTCCGACATGGGGACTATCGTTTTAGATAGTCCGGCACATGGACTATCGTTTTGGATAGTCCGCATGGGCACTATCGTTTTGGATAGTCGGGTATGGGGACTATCGTTTTGGATAGTCCGGCATGGGGACTATCGTTTTGGATAGTCCGGCATTGGGACTATCGTTTTGGATTGTCCGCCATGTTGACTATCGTTTTGGATAGTCTGGCGGAAGGACTATCGTTTTGGATAGTCCGGCATCGGGACTATCGTTTTGGATAGTCTGACATGGGGACTATCGTTTTGGATAGTCGGGTATGGGGACTATCGTTTTGGATAGTCCGCCTTGGGGACTATCGTTTTGGATAGTCCCGGCATTGGGACTATCGTTTTGGATTGTCCGGCATGGGGACTATCGTTTTGGATAGTCCGACATGGGGACTATCGTTTTAGATTGTCCGCCATGGGGATTATCGTTTTGGAAAGTCTGGCGGAGGGCTATCGTTTTGGATAGTCCGGCATCGGGACTATCGTTTTGGATAGTCCGACATGGGGACTACCGTTGTGGATAGTCCGGCATGGGGACTATTGTTTTGGATAGTCCGGCATTGCGACTATCGTTTTGGATAGTCCGGCATGGGGACTATCGTTTTGGATAGTCCGAAATGGGGACTATCGTTTTAGATAGTCCGGCACATGGACTATCGTTTTGGATAGTCTGGCTTCGGCACTATCGTTTTGGATAGTCAGGTATGGGGACTATCGTTTTGGATAGTCAGGCATTGGGACTATCGTTTTGGATTGTCCGGCATGGCGACTTTCGTTTTGGATAGTCCGGCATGGGGACTATCGTTTTGGATAGTCCGGCATGGGGACTACCGTTTTGGATAGTCCGGCATGGGGACTATCGTTTTGGATAGTCCGGCATTGGGACTATCGTTTTGGATAGTCCGGCATGTTGACTATCGTTTTGGATAGTCCGCATGGGGACTATCGTTTTGGATAGTCCGACATGGGGACTATCGTTTTAGATAGTCCGGCACATGGACTATCGTTTTGGATAGTCCGGCATGGGCACTATCGTTTTGGATAGTCCGGCATTGGGACTATCGTTTTGGATTGTCCGGCATGGCGACTTTCGTTTTGGATAGTCCGGCATGGGGACTATCGTTTTGGATAGTCCGGCATGGGGACTACCGTTTTGGATAGTCCGGCATGGGCACCATCGTTTTGGATAGTCCGGCATTGGGACTATCGTTTTGGATAGTCCGGCAAGTTGACTATCGTTTTGGATAGTCCAGCATGGGGACTATCGTTTTGGATAGTCCGACATATGGACTATCGTTTTGGATAGTCCGGCATGGGCACTATCGTTTTGGATAGTCGGGTATGGGGACTATCGTTTTGGATAGTCCGGCATGGGGACTATCGTTTTGGATAGTCCGGCATTGGGAGTATCGTTTTGGATTGTCCGGCATGGCGACTTTCGTTTTGGATAGTCCGGCATGGGGACTATCGTTTTGGATAAGTCCGGCATCGGGACTATCGTTTTGGATAGTCCGACATGGGGACTATCGTTTTTTATAGTCCGGCATGGGGACTATCGTTTTGGATAGTCCGACATGGGGACTATCGTTTTAGATTGTCCGCCATGGGGACTATCGTTTTGGATAGTCTGGCGGGACGACTATCGTTTTGGATAGTCCGGCATCGGGACTATCGTTTTGGATAGTCCGACATGGGGACTATCGTTTTTGATAGTCCGGCATTGGGACTATCGTTTTGGATAGTCCGGCATGTTGACTATCGTTTTGGATAGTCCGGCTTGGGGACTATCGTTTTGGATAGTCCGACATGGGGACTATCGTTTTAGATAGTCCGGCACATGGACTATCGTTTTGGATAGTCCGGCATGGGCACTATCGTTTTGGATAGTCGGGTATGAGGACTATCGTTTTGGATAGTCCGGCATTGGGACTATCGTTTTGGATTGTCCGGCATGGGGACTATCGTTTTGGATAGTCCGACATGGGGACTATCGTTTTAGATTACCCGGCATTGGGACTATCGTTTTGAATAGTCCGGCATGTTGACTATCGTTTTGGATAGTCCGGCATGGGGACTATCGTTTTGGATAGTCCGACATGGGGACTATCGTTTTAGATAGTCCGGCACATGGACTATCGTTTTGGATAGTCCGGCATGGGGACTATCGTTTTGGATAGTCCCGCATGGGGACTATCGTTTTGGATAGTCCGGCATGGGGACTATCGTTTTGGATAGTCCGACATGGGGACTATCGTTTTGGATAGTCCGACATTGGGACTATCGTTTTAGATTGTCCGCCATGGGGACTATCGTTTTGGATAGTCCGGCATGGGGACTACCGTTTTGGATAGTCCGGCATGGGGACTATCGTTTTGGATAGTCCGGCATTGGGACCCACGTTTTGGATAGTCCGGCATGTTGACTATCGTTTTGGATAGTCCGGCATGGGGACTATCGTTTTGGATAGTCCGACATGGGGACTATCGTTTTAGATAGTCCGGCACATGGACTATCGTTTTGGATAGTCCGGCATGGGCACTATCGTTTTGGATAGTCAAGTATGGGGACTATCGTTTTTGATAGTCCGGCATGGCGACTATCGTTTTGGATAGTCCGGCATTGGGACTATCGTTTTGGATTGTCCGGCATGGCGACTTTCGTTTTGGATAGTCCGGCATGGGGACTATCGTTTTGGATAGTCCGGCATCGGGACTATCGTTTTGGATAGTCCGGCATGTTGACTATCGTTTTGGATAGTCCGGCATGGGGATTATCGTTTTGGATAGTCCGACATGGGGACTATCGTTTTAGATTGTCCGCCATGGGGACTATCGTTTTGGATAGTCTGGCGGGAGGACTATCGTTTTGGATAGTCCGGCATCGGGACTATCGTTTTGGATAGTCCGACATGGGGACTATCGTTTTGGATAGTCCGGCATTGGGACTATCGTTTTGGATAGTCCGGCATGTTGACTATCGTTTTGGATAGTCCGGCACATGGACTATCGTTTTGGATAGTCCGGCATGGGCACTATCGTTTTAGATAGTCGGGTATAAGGACTATCGTTTTGGATAGTCCGGCATGGGGACTATCGTTTTGGATAGTCCGCATTGGGACTATCGTTTTGGATTGTCCGGCATGGCGACTTTCGTTTTGGATAGTCCGGCATGGGGACTATCGTTTTGGATAGTCCGGCATGGGGACTACCGTTTTGAATAGTCCGGCATGGGGACTATCGTTTTGGATAGTCCGGCATTGGGACTCTCGTTTTGGATAGTCCGACATGTTGACTATCGTTTTGGATAGTCCGGCATGGGGACTATCGTTTTGGATAGTCCCGCATGGGGACTATCGTTTTGGATAGTCCGGCATGGGGACTATCGTTTTGGATAGTCCGACATGGGGACTATCGTTTTGGATAGTCCGACATGGGGACTATCGGTTAAGATTGTCCGCCATGGGGACTATCGTTTTGGATAGTCTGGCGGGAGGACTATCGTTTTGGATAGTCCGGCATCGGGACTATCGTTTTGGATAGTCCGACATGGGGACTATTGTTTTGGATAGTCCGGCATTGGGACTATCGTTTTGGATAGTCCGGCATGTTGACTATCGTGTTGGATAGTCCGGCATGGGGACTATTGTTTTGGATAGTCCGACATGGGGACTATCGTTTTAGATTGCCCGGCATTGGGACTATCGTTTTGGATAGTCCGGCATGTTGACTATCGTTTTGGATAGTCCGGCATGGGGACTATCGTTTTGGATAGTCCGACATGGGGACTATCGTTTTAGATAGTCCGGCACATGGACTATCGTTTTGGATAGTCCGGCATGGGCACTATCGTTCTGGATAGTCGAGTATGGGGACTATCGTTTTAGATAGTCCGGCATGGGGACTATCGTTTCGGATAGTCCGGCATTGGGACTATCGTTTTGGATTGTCCGGCATGGCGACTTTCGTTTTGGATAGTCCGGCATGGGGACTATCGTTTTGGATAGTCCGGCATGGGGACTACCGTTTTGGATAGTCCGGCATGGGGACTATCGTTTTGGATAGTCCGGCATTGGGACTATCGTTTTGGATAGTCCGGCATGTTGACTATCGTTTTGGATAGTCCGGCATTGGGACTATCGTTTTGGATAGCCAAGTATGGGGACTATCGTTTTTGATAGTCCGGCATGGCGACTATCGTTTTGGATAGTCCGGCATTGGGACTATCGTTTTGGATTGTCCGGCATGGCGACTTTCGTTTTGGATAGTCCGGCATGGGGACTATCATTTTGGATAGTCCGGCATCGGGACTATCGTTTTGGATAGTCCGGCATGTTGACTATAGTTTTGGATAGTCCGGCATGGGGACTATCGTTTTGGATAGTCCGACATGGGGACTATCGTTTTAGATTGTCCGCCATGGGGACTATCGTTTTGGATAGTCTGGCGGGAGGACTATCGTTTTGGATAGTCCGGCATCGGGACTATCGTTTTGGATAGTCCGACATGGGGACTATCGTTTTGGATAGTCCGGCATTGGGACTATCGTTTTGGATAGTCCGGCATGTTGACTATCGTTTTAGATAGTCCGGCACATGGACTATCGTTTTGGATAGTCCGGCATGGGCACTATCGTTTTAGATAGTCGGGTATGGGGACTATCGTTTTGGATAGTCCGGCATGGGGACCATCGTTTTGGATAGTCCGGCATTGGAACTATCGTTTTGGATTGTCCGGAATGGCGACTTTCGTTTTGGATAGTCCGGCATGGGGACTATCGTTTTGGATAGTCCGGCATGGGGACTACCGTTTTGAATAGTCCGGCATGGGGACTATCGTTTTGGATAGTCCGGCATTGGGACTCTCGTTTTGGATAGTCCGGCATGTTGACTATCGTTTTGGATAGTCCGGCATGGGGACTATCGTTTTGGATAGTCCCGCATAGGGACTATCGTTTTGGATAGTCCGGCATGGGGACTATCGTTTTGGATAGTCCGACATGGGGACTATCGTTTTAGATAGTCCGACATGGGGACTATCGGTTTAGATTGTCCGCCATGGGGACTATCGTTTTGGATAGTCTGGCGGGAGGACTATCGTTTTGGATAGTCCGGCATCGGGACTATCGTTTTGGATAGTCCGACATGGGGACTATCGTTTTGGATAGTCCGGCATTGGGACTATCGTTTTGGATAGTCCGGCATGTTGACTATCGTTTTGGATAGTCCGGCATGGGGACTATTGTTTTGGATAGTCGGGTATGGGGACTATCGTTTTGGATAGTCCGGCATGGGGACTATCGTTTTGGATAGTCCGGAATGGGCACTATCGTTTTGGATAGTCGGGTATGGGGAATATCGTTTTGGATAGTCCGGCATGGGGACTATCGTTTCGGATAGTCCGGCATTGGGACTATCGTTTTGGATTGTCCGGCATGGGGACTATCTTTTTGGATAGTCCGACATGGGGACTATCGTTTTAGATTGTCCGCCATGGGGACTATCGTTTTGGATAGTCCAACATGGGGACTATCGGTTAAGATTGTCCGCCATGGGGACTATCGTTTTGGATAGTCTGGCGGGAGGACTATCGTTTTGGATAGTCCGGCATCGGGACTATCGTTTTGGATAGTCCGACATGGGGACTATTGTTTTGGATGGTCCGGCATTGGGACTATCGTTTTGGATAGTCCGGCATGTTGACTATCGTGTTGGATAGTCCGGCATGGGGACTATTGTTTTGGATAGTCCGACATGGGGACTATCGTTTTAGATTGCCCGGCATTGGGACTATCGTTTTGGATAGTCCGGCATGTTGACTATCGTTTTGGATAGTCCGGCATGGGGACTATCGTTTTGGATAGTCCGACATGGGGACTATCGTTTTAGATAGTCCGGCACATGGACTATCGTTTTGGATAGTCCGGCATGGGCACTATCGTTCTGGATAGTCGAGTATGGGGACTATCGTTTTAGATAGTCCGGCATGGGGACTATCGTTTCGGATAGTCCGGCATTGGGACTATCGTTTTGGATTGTCCGGCATGGCGACTTTCGTTTTGGATAGTCCGGCATGGGGACTATCGTTTTGGATAGTCCGGCATGGGGACTACCGTTTTGGATAGTCCGGCATGGGGACTATCGTTTTGGATAGTCCGGCATTGGGACTATCGTTTTGGATAGTCCGGCATGTTGACTATCGTTTTGGATAGTCCGGCATTGGGACTATCGTTTTGGATTGTCCGGCATGGCGACTTTCGTTTTGGATAGTCCGGCATGGGGACTATCGTTTTGGATAGTCCGGCATCGGGACTATCGTTTTGGATAGTCCGACATGGGGACTATCGTTTTGGATAGTCCGGCATTGGGACTATCGTTTTGGATAGTCCGGCATGTTGACTATCGTTTTGGATAGTCCGGCATGGGGACTATCGTTTTGGATAGTCCGACATGGGGACTATCGTTTTAGATTGTCCGCCATGGGGACTATCGTTTTGGATAGTCTGGTGGGAGGACTATCGTTTTGGATAGTCCGGCATCGGGACTATCGTTTTGGATAGTCCGACATGGGGACTATCGTTTTGGATAGTCCGGCATTGGGACTATCGTTTTGGATAGTCCGGCATGTTGACTATCGTTTTGGATAGTCCGGCATGGGGACTATCGTTTTGGATAGTCCGACATGGGGACTATCGTTTTGGATAGTCCGGCACATGGACTATTGTTTTGGATAGTCCGGCATGGGCACTATCGTTTTAGATAGTCGGGTATGGGGACTATCGTTTTGGATAGTCCGGCATGGGGACTATCGTTTTGGATAGTCCGGCATTGGGACTATCGTTTTGGATTGTCCGGCATGGCGACTTTCGTTTTGGATAGTCCGGCATGGGGACTATCGTTTTGGATAGTCCGGCATGGGGACTACCGTTTTGGGTAGTCCGGCATGGCGACTATCGTTTTGGATAGTCCGGCATTGGGACTATCGTTTTGGATAGTCCGGCATGTTGACTATCGTTTTGGATAGTCCGGCATGGGGACTATCGTTTTGGATAGTCCCGCATGGGGACTATCGTTTTGGATAGTCCGGCATGGGGGACTATCGTTTTGGATAGTCCGACATGGGGACTATCGTTTTGGATAGTCCGACATGGGGACTATCGTTTTAGATTGTCCACCATGGGGACTATCGTTTTGGATAGTCTGGAGGGAGGACTATCGTTTTGGATAGTCCGGCATCGGGACTATCGTTTTGGATAGTCCGGCATGTTGACTATCGTTTTGGATAGTCCGGCATGGGGACTATCCTTTTGGATAGTCCGACATGGGGACTATCGTTTTGGATAGTCCGGCATTGGGACTATCGTTTTGGATAGTCCGGCATGTTGACTATCGTTTTGGATAGTCCGGCATGGGGACTATCCTTTTGGATAGTCCGACATGGGGACTATCGTTTTAGATAGTCCGGCACATGGACTATCGTTTTGGATAGTCCGGCATGGGCACTATCGTTTTGGATAGTCGGGTATGGGGACTATCGTTTTGGATAGTCCGGCATGGGGACTATCGTTTTGGATAGTCCGGCATTGGGACTATCGTTTTGGATTGTCCGCCATGTTGACTATCGTTTTGGATAGTCTGGCGGAAGGACTATCGTTTTGGATAGTCCGGCATCGGGACTATCGTTTTGGATAGTCTGACATGGGGACTATCGTTTTGGATAGTCGGGTATGGGGACTATCGTTTTGGATAGTCCGCCTTGGGGACTATCGTTTTGGATAGTCCGGCATTGGGACTATCGTTTTGGATTGTCCGGCATGGGGACTATCGTTTTGGATAGTCCGACATGGGGACTATCGTTTTAGATTGTCCGCCATGGGGATTATCGTTTTGGAAAGTCTGGCGGGAGGGCTATCGTTTTGGATAGTCCGGCATCGGGACTATCGTTTTGGATAGTCCGACATGGGGACTACCGTTGTGGATAGTCCGGCATGGGGACTATCGTTTTGGATAGTCCGGCATTGGGACTATCGTTTTGGATAGTCCGGCATGGGGACTATCGTTTTGGATAGTCCGAAATGGGGACTATCGTTTTAGATAGTCCGGCACATGGACTATCGTTTTGGATAGTCCGGCTTCGGCACTATCGTTTTGGATAGTCGGGTATGGGGACTATCGTTTTGGATAGTCCGGCATTGGGACTATCGTTTTGGATTGTCCGGCATGGCGACTTTCGTTTTGGATAGTCCGGCATGGGGACTATCGTTTTGGATAGTCCGGCATGGGGACTACCGTTTTGGATAGTCCGGCATGGGGACTATCGTTTTGGATAGTCCGGCATTGGGACTATCGTTTTGGATAGTCCGGCATGTTGACTATCGTTTTGGATAGTCCGGCATGGGGACTATCGTTTTGGATAGTCCGACATGGGGACTATCGTTTTAGATAGTCCGGCACATGGACTATCGTTTTGGATAGTCCGGCATGGGCACTATCGTTCTGGATAGTCGAGTATGGGGACTATCGTTTTAGATAGTCCGGCATGGGGACTATCGTTTCGGATAGTCCGGCATTGGGACTATCGTTTTGGATTGTCCGGCATGGCGACTTTCGTTTTGGATAGTCCGGCATGGGGACTATCGTTTTGGATAGTCCGGCATGGGGACTACCGTTTTGGATAGTCCGGCATGGGGACTATCGTTTTGGATAGTCCGGCATTGGGACTATCGTTTTGGATAGTCCGGCATGTTGACTATCGTTTTGGATAGTCCGGCATTGGGACTATCGTTTTGGATTGTCCGGCATGGCGACTTTCGTTTTGGATAGTCCGGCATGGGGACTATCGTTTTGGATAGTCCGGCATCGGGACTATCGTTTTGGATAGTCCGACATGGGGACTATCGTTTTGGATAGTCCGGCATTGGGACTATCGTTTTGGATAGTCCGGCATGTTGACTATCGTTTTGGATAGTCCGGCATGGGGACTATCGTTTTGGATAGTCCGACATGGGGACTATCGTTTTAGATTGTCCGCCATGGGGACTATCGTTTTGGATAGTCTGGTGGGAGGACTATCGTTTTGGATAGTCCGGCATCGGGACTATCGTTTTGGATAGTCCGACATGGGGACTATCGTTTTGGATAGTCCGGCATTGGGACTATCGTTTTGGATAGTCCGGCATGTTGACTATCGTTTTGGATAGTCCGGCATGGGGACTATCGTTTTGGATAGTCCGACATGGGGACTATCGTTTTGGATAGTCCGGCACATGGACTATTGTTTTGGATAGTCCGGCATGGGCACTATCGTTTTAGATAGTCGGGTATGGGGACTATCGTTTTGGATAGTCCGGCATGGGGACTATCGTTTTGGATAGTCCGGCATTGGGACTATCGTTTTGGATTGTCCGGCATGGCGACTTTCGTTTTGGATAGTCCGGCATGGGGACTATCGTTTTGGATAGTCCGGCATGGGGACTACCGTTTTGGGTAGTCCGGCATGGCGACTATCGTTTTGGATAGTCCGGCATTGGGACTATCGTTTTGGATAGTCCGGCATGTTGACTATCGTTTTGGATAGTCCGGCATGGGGACTATCGTTTTGGATAGTCCCGCATGGGGACTATCGTTTTGGATAGTCCGGCATGGGGACTATCGTTTTGGATAGTCCGACATGGGGACTATCGTTTTGGATAGTCCGACATGGGGACTATCGTTTTAGATTGTCCACCATGGGGACTATCGTTTTGGATAGTCTGGAGGGAGGACTATCGTTTTGGATAGTCCGGCATCGGGACTATCGTTTTGGATAGTCCGGCATGTTGACTATCGTTTTGGATAGTCCGGCATGGGGACTATCCTTTTGGATAGTCCGACATGGGGACTATCGTTTTGGATAGTCCGGCATTGGGACTATCGTTTTGGATAGTCCGGCATGTTGACTATCGTTTTGGATAGTCCGGCATGGGGACTATCCTTTTGGATAGTCCGACATGGGGACTATCGTTTTAGATAGTCCGGCACATGGACTATCGTTTTGGATAGTCCGGCATGGGCACTATCGTTTTGGATAGTCGGGTATGGGGACTATCGTTTTGGATAGTCCGGCATGGGGACTATCGTTTTGGATAGTCCGGCATTGGGACTATCGTTTTGGATTGTCCGCCATGTTGACTATCGTTTTGGATAGTCTGGCGGAAGGACTATCGTTTTGGATAGTCCGGCATCGGGACTATCGTTTTGGATAGTCTGACATTGGGACTATCGTTTTGGATAGTCGGGTATGGGGACTATCGTTTTGGATAGTCCGCCTTGGGGACTATCGTTTTGGATAGTCCGGCATTGGGACTATCGTTTTGGATTGTCCGGCATGGGGACTATCGTTTTGGATAGTCCGACATGGGGACTATCGTTTTAGATTGTCCGCCATGGGGATTATCGTTTTGGAAAGTCTGGCGGGAGGGCTATCGTTTTGGATAGTCCGGCATCGGGACTATCGTTTTGGATAGTCCGACATGGGGACTACCGTTGTGGATAGTCCGGCATGGGGACTATCGTTTTGGATAGTCCGGCATTGGGACTATCGTTTTGGATAGTCCGGCATGGGGACTATCGTTTTGGATAGTCCGAAATGGGGACTATCGTTTTAGATAGTCCGGCACATGGACTATCGTTTTGGATAGTCCGGCTTCGGCACTATCGTTTTGGATAGTCGGGTATGGGGACTATCGTTTTGGATAGTCCGGCATTGGGACTATCGTTTTGGATTGTCCGGCATGGCGACTTTCGTTTTGGATAGTCCGGCATGGGGACTATCGTTTTGGATAGTCCGGCATGGGGACTACCGTTTTGGATAGTCCGGCATGGGGACTATCGTTTTGGATAGTCCGGCATTGGGACTATCGTTTTGGATAGTCCGGCATGTTGACTATCGTTTTGGATAGTCCGGCATGGGGACTATCGTTTTGGATAGTCCGACATGGGGACTATCGTTTTAGATAGTCCGGCACATGGACTATCGTTTTGGATAGTCCGGCATGGGCACTATCGTTTTGGATAGTCCGGCATTGGGACTATCGTTTTGGATTGTCCGGCATGGCGACTTTCGTTTTGGATAGTCCGGCATGGGGACTATCGTTTTGGATAGTCCGGCATGGGGACTACCGTTTTGGATAGTCCGGCATGGGCACCATCGTTTTGGATAGTCCGGCATTGGGACTATCGTTTTGGATAGTCCGGCAAGTTGACTATCGTTTTGGATAGTCCAGCATGGGGACTATCGTTTTGGATAGTCCGACATGGGGACTATCGTTTTAGATAGTCCGGCATATGGACTATCGTTTTGGATAGTCCGGCATGGGCACTATCGTTTTGGATAGTCGGGTATGGGGACTATCGTTTTGGATAGTCCGGCATGGGGACTATCGTTTTGGATAGTCCGGCATTGGGAGTATCGTTTTGGATTGTCCGGCATGGCGACTTTCGTTTTGGATAGTCCGGCATGGGGACTATCGTTTTGGATAGTCCGGCATCGGGACTATCGTTTTGGATAGTCCGACATGGGGACTATCGTTTTTTATAGTCCGGCATGGGGACTATCGTTTTGGATAGTCCGACATGGGGACTATCGTTTTAGATTGTCCGCCATGGGGACTATCGTTTTGGATAGTCTGGCGGGACGACTATCGTTTTGGATAGTCCGGCATCGGGACTATCGTTTTGGATAGTCCGACATGGGGACTATCGTTTTTGATAGTCCGGCATTGGGACTATCGTTTTGGATAGTCCGGCATGTTGACTATCGTTTTGGATAGTCCGGCTTGGGGACTATCGTTTTGGATAGTCCGACATGGGGACTATCGTTTTAGATAGTCCGGCACATGGACTATCGTTTTGGATAGTCCGGCATGGGCACTATCGTTTTGGATAGTCGGGTATGAGGACTATCGTTTTGGATAGTCCGGCATTGGGACTATCGTTTTGGATTGTCCGGCATGGGGACTATCGTTTTGGATAGTCCGACATGGGGACTATCGTTTTAGATTACCCGGCATTGGGACTATCGTTTTGAATAGTCCGGCATGTTGACTATCGTTTTGGATAGTCCGGCATGGGGACTATCGTTTTGGATAGTCCGACATGGGGACTATCGTTTTAGATAGTCCGGCACATGGACTATCGTTTTGGATAGTCCGGCATGGGGACTATCGTTTTGGATAGTCCCGCATGGGGACTATCGTTTTGGATAGTCCGGCATGGGGACTATCGTTTTGGATAGTCCGACATGGGGACTATCGTTTTGGATAGTCCGACATTGGGACTATCGTTTTAGATTGTCCGCCATGGGGACTATCGTTTTGGATAGTCCGGCATGGGGACTACCGTTTTGGATAGTCCGGCATGGGGACTATCGTTTTGGATAGTCCGGCATTGGGACCCACGTTTTGGATAGTCCGGCATGTTGACTATCGTTTTGGATAGTCCGGCATGGGGACTATCGTTTTGGATAGTCCGACATGGGGACTATCGTTTTAGATAGTCCGGCACATGGACTATCGTTTTGGATAGTCCGGCATGGGCACTATCGTTTTGGATAGTCAAGTACGGGGACTATCGTTTTTGATAGTCCGGCATGGCGACTATCGTTTTGGATAGTCCGGCATTGGGACTATCGTTTTGGATTGTCCGGCATGGCGACTTTCGTTTTGGATAGTCCGGCATGGGGACTATCGTTTTGGATAGTCCGGCATCGGGACTATCGTTTTGGATAGTCCGGCATGTTGACTATCGTTTTGGATAGTCCGGCATGGGGATTATCGTTTTGGATAGTCCGACATGGGGACTATCGTTTTAGATTGTCCGCCATGGGGACTATCGTTTTGGATAGTCTGGCGGGAGGACTATCGTTTTGGATAGTCCGGCATCGGGACTATCGTTTTGGATAGTCCGACATGGGGACTATCGTTTTGGATAGTCCGGCATTGGGACTATCGTTTTGGATAGTCCGGCATGTTGACTATCGTTTTGGATAGTCCGGCACATGGACTATCGTTTTGGATAGTCCGGCATGGGCACTATCGTTTTAGATAGTCGGGTATAAGGACTATCGTTTTGGATAGTCCGGCATGGGGACTATCGTTTTGGATAGTCCGGCATTGGGACTATCGTTTTGGATTGTCCGGCATGGCGACTTTCGTTTTGGATAGTCCGGCATGGGGACTATCGTTTTGGATAGTCCGGCATGGGGACTACCGTTTTGAATAGTCCGGCATGGGGACTATCGTTTTGGATAGTCCGGCATTGGGACTCTCGTTTTGGATAGTCCGACATGTTGACTATCGTTTTGGATAGTCCGGCATGGGGACTATCGTTTTGGATAGTCCCGCATGGGGACTATCGTTTTGGATAGTCCGGCATGGGGACTATCGTTTTGGATAGTCCGACATGGGGACTATCGTTTTGGATAGTCCGACATGGGGACTATCGGTTAAGATTGTCCGCCATGGGGACTATCGTTTTGGATAGTCTGGCGGGAGGACTATCGTTTTGGATAGTCCGGCATCGGGACTATCGTTTTGGATAGTCCGACATGGGGACTATTGTTTTGGATAGTCCGGCATTGGGACTATCGTTTTGGATAGTCCGGCATGTTGACTATCGTGTTGGATAGTCCGGCATGGGGACTATTGTTTTGGATAGTCCGACATGGGGACTATCGTTTTAGATTGCCCGGCATTGGGACTATCGTTTTGGATAGTCCGGCATGTTGACTATCGTTTTGGATAGTCCGGCATGGGGACTATCGTTTTGGATAGTCCGACATGGGGACTATCGTTTTAGATAGTCCGGCACATGGACTATCGTTTTGGATAGTCCGGCATGGGCACTATCGTTCTGGATAGTCGAGTATGGGGACTATCGTTTTAGATAGTCCGGCATGGGGACTATCGTTTCGGATAGTCCGGCATTGGGACTATCGTTTTGGATTGTCCGGCATGGCGACTTTCGTTTTGGATAGTCCGGCATGGGGACTATCGTTTTGGATAGTCCGGCATGGGGACTACCGTTTTGGATAGTCCGGCATGGGGACTATCGTTTTGGATAGTCCGGCATTGGGACTATCGTTTTGGATAGTCCGGCATGTTGACTATCGTTTTGGATAGTCCGGCATTGGGACTATCGTTTTGGATAGCCAAGTATGGGGACTATCGTTTTTGATAGTCCGGCATGGCGACTATCGTTTTGGATAGTCCGGCATTGGGACTATCGTTTTGGATTGTCCGGCATGGCGACTTTCGTTTTGGATAGTCCGGCATGGGGACTATCGTTTTGGATAGTCCGGCATCGGGACTATCGTTTTGGATAGTCCGGCATGTTGACTATAGTTTTGGATAGTCCGGCATGGGGACTATCGTTTTGGATAGTCCGACATGGGGACTATCGTTTTAGATTGTCCGCCATGGGGACTATCGTTTTGGATAGTCTGGCGGGAGGACTATCGTTTTGGATAGTCCGGCATCGGGACTATCGTTTTGGATAGTCCGACATGGGGACTATCGTTTTGGATAGTCCGGCATTGGGACTATCGTTTTGGATAGTCCGGCATGTTGACTATCGTTTTGGATAGTCCGGCACATGGACTATCGTTTTGGATAGTCCGGCATGGGCACTATCGTTTTAGATAGTCGGGTATGGGGACTATCGTTTTGGATAGTCCGGCATGGGGACTATCGTTTTGGATAGTCCGGCATTGGAACTATCGTTTTGGATTGTCCGGAATGGCGACTTTCGTTTTGGATAGTCCGGCATGGGGACTATCGTTTTGGATAGTCCGGCATGGGGACTACCGTTTTGAATAGTCCGGCATGGGGACTATCGTTTTGGATAGTCCGGCATTGGGACTCTCGTTTTGGATAGTCCGGCATGTTGACTATCGTTTTGGATAGTCCGGCATGGGGACTATCGTTTTGGATAGTCCCGCATAGGGACTATCGTTTTGGATAGTCCGGCATGGGGACTATCGTTTTGGATAGTCCGACATGGGGACTATCGTTTTAGATAGTCCGACATGGGGACTATCGGTTTAGATTGTCCGCCATGGGGACTATCGTTTTGGATAGTCTGGCGGGAGGACTATCGTTTTGGATAGTCCGGCATCGGGACTATCGTTTTGGATAGTCCGACATGGGGACTATCGTTTTGGATAGTCCGGCATTGGGACTATCGTTTTGGATAGTCCGGCATGTTGACTATCGTTTTGGATAGTCCGGCATGGGGACTATTGTTTTGGATAGTCGGGTATGGGGACTATCGTTTTGGATAGTCCGGCATGGGGACTATCGTTTTGGATAGTCCGGCATGGGCACTATCGTTTTGGATAGTCGGGTATGGGGACTATCGTTTTGGATAGTCCGGCATGGGGACTATCGTTTCGGATAGTCCGGCATTGGGACTATCGTTTTGGATTGTCCGGCATGGGGACTATCTTTTTGGATAGTCCGACATGGGGACTATCGTTTTAGATTGTCCGCCATGGGGACTATCGTTTTGGATAGTCCGACATGGGGACTATCGGTTAAGATTGTCCGCCATGGGGACTATCGTTTTGGATAGTCTGGCGGGAGGACTATCGTTTTGGATAGTCCGGCATCGGGACTATCGTTTTGGATAGTCCGACATGGGGACTATTGTTTTGGATAGTCCGGCATTGGGACTATCGTTTTGGATAGTCCGGCATGTTGACTATCGTGTTGGATAGTCCGGTATGGGGACTATTGTTTTGGATAGTCCGACATGGGGACTATCGTTTTAGATTGCCCGGCATTGGGACTATCGTTTTGGATAGTCCGGCATGTTGACTATCGTTTTGGATAGTCCGGCATGGGGACTATCGTTTTGGATAGTCCGACATGGGGACTATCGTTTTAGATAGTCCGGCACATGGACTATCGTTTTGGATAGTCCGGCATGGGCACTATCGTTCTGGATAGTCGAGTATGGGGACTATCGTTTTAGATAGTCCGGCATGGGGACTATCGTTTCGGATAGTCCGGCATTGGGACTATCGTTTTGGATTGTCCGGCATGGCGACTTTCGTTTTGGATAGTCCGGCATGGGGACTATCGTTTTGGATAGTCCGGCATGGGGACTACCGTTTTGGATAGTCCGGCATGGGGACTATCGTTTTGGATAGTCCGGCATTGGGACTATCGTTTTGGATAGTCCGGCATGTTGACTATCGTTTTGGATAGTCCGGCATTGGGACTATCGTTTTGGATAGCCAAGTATGGGGACTATCGTTTTTGATAGTCCGGCATGGCGACTATCGTTTTGGATAGTCCGGCATTGGGACTATCGTTTTGGATTGTCCGGCATGGCGACTTTCGTTTTGGATAGTCCGGCATGGGGACTATCGTTTTGGATAGTCCGGCATCGGGACTATCGTTTTGGATAGTCCGGCATGTTGACTGTAGTTTTGGATAGTCCGGCATGGGGACTATCGTTTTGGATAGTCCGACATGGGGACTATTGTTTTAGATTGTCCGCCATGGGGACTATCGTTTTGGATAGTCTGGCGGGAGGACTATCGTTTTGGATAGTCCGGCATCGGGACTATCGTTTTGGATAGTCCGACATGGGGACTATCGTTTTGGATAGTCCGGCATTGGGACTATCGTTTTGGATAGTCCGGCATGTTGACTATCGTTTTGGATAGTCCGGCACATGGACTATCGTTTTGGATAGTCCGGCATGGGCACTATCGTTTTAGATAGTCGGGTATGGGGACTATCGTTTTGGATAGTCCGGCATGGGGACTATCGTTTTGGATAGTCCGGCATTGGAACTATCGTTTTGGATTGTCCGGAATGGCGACTTTCGTTTTGGATAGTCCGGCATGGGGACTATCGTTTTGGATAGTCCGGCATGGGGACTACCGTTTTGAATAGTCCGGCATGGGGACTATCGTTTTGGATAGTCCGGCATTGGGACTCTCGTTTTGGATAGTCCGGCATGTTGACTATCGTTTTGGATAGTCCGGCATGGGGACTATCGTTTTGGATAGTCCCGCATAGGGACTATCGTTTTGGATAGTCCGGCATGGGGACTATCGTTTTGGATAGTCCGACATGGGGACTATCGTTTTAGATAGTCCGACATGGGGACTATCGGTTTAGATTGTCCGCCATGGGGACTATCGTTTTGGATAGTCTGGCGGGAGGACTATCGTTTTGGATAGTCCGGCATCGGGACTATCGTTTTGGATAGTCCGACATGGGGACTATCGTTTTGGATAGTCCGGCATTGGGACTATCGTTTTGGATAGTCCGGCATGTTGACTATCGTTTTGGATAGTCCGGCATGGGGACTATTGTTTTGGATAGTCGGGTATGGGGACTATCGTTTTGGATAGTCCGGCATGGGGACTATCGTTTTGGATAGTCCGGCATGGGCACTATCGTTTTGGATAGTCGGGTATGGGGACTATCGTTTTGGATATTCCGGCATGGGGACTATCGTTTCGGATAGTCCGGCATTGGGACTATCGTTTTGGATTGTCCGGCATGGGGACTATCTTTTTGGATAGTCCGACATGGGGACTATCGTTTTAGATTGTCCGCCATGGGGACTATCGTTTTGGATAGTCTGGCGGGAGGACTATCGTTTTGGATAGTCCGGCATCGGGACTATCGTTTTGGATAGTCCGACATGGGGACTATCGTTTTGGATAGTCCGGCATTGGGACTATCGTTTTGGATAGTCCGGCATGTTGACTATCGTTTTGGATAGTCCGGCATGGGGACTATCGTTTTGGATAGTCCGACATGGGGACTATCGTTTTAGATAGTCCGACATGGGGACTATCGTTTTATATAGTCCGGCACATGGACTATCGTTTTGGATAGTCCGGCATGGGCACTATCGTTTTGGATAGTCGGGTATGGGGACTATCGTTTTGGATAGTCCGGCATGGGGACTTACGTTTTGGATAGTCCGGCATTGGGACTATCGTTTTGGATTGTCCGGCATGGCGACTTTCGTTTTGGATAGTCCGGCATGGGGACTATCGTTTTGGATAGTCCGGCATGGGGACTACCGTTTTGGATAGTCCGGCATGGGGACTATCGTTTTGGATAGTCCGGCATTGGTACTATCGTTTTGGATAGTCCGGCATGTTGACTATCGTTTTGGATAGTCCGGCATGGGGACTATCGTTTTGGATAGTCCGACATGGGGACTATTATTTTAGATAGTCCGGCACATGGACTATCGTCTTGGATAGTCCGGCATGGGCACTATCGTTTTGGATAGTCGAGTATGGGGACTATCGTTTTGGATAGTCCGGCATGGGGACTATCGTTTTGGATAGTCCGGCATTGGGACTATCGTTTTGGATTGTCCGGCATGGCGACTTTCGTTTTGGATAGTCTGGCATGGGGACTATCGTTTTGGATAGTCCGGCATGGGGACTATCGTTTTGGATAGTCCGGCATTGGGACTATCGTTTTGGATAGTCCGGCATGTTGACTATCGTTTTGGATAGTCCGGCATGGGGACTATCGTTTTGGATAGTCCGACATGGGGACTATCGTTTTAGATAGTCCGGCACATGGACTATCGTTTTGGATAGTCCGGCATTGGGACTATCGTTTTGGATAGTCCCGCATGGGGACTATCGTTTTGGATAGTCCGGCATGGGGACTATCGTTTTGGATAGTCCGGCATGTTGACTATCGTTTTGGATAGTCCGGCATGGGGACTATCGTTTTGGATAGTCCCGCATGGGGACTATCGTTTTGAATAGTCCGGCATGGGGACTATCGTTTTGGATAGTCCAACATGGGGACTATCGTTTTGGATTGTCCGGCATGGCGACTTTCGTTTTGGATAGTCCGGCATGGGGACTATCGTTTTGGATAGTCCGGCATGGGGACTACCGTTTTGAATAGTCCGGCATGGGGACTATCGTTTTGGATAGTCCGGCATTGGGACTCTCGTTTTGGATAGTCCGGCATGTTGACTATCGTTTTGGATAGTCCGGCATGGGGACTATCGTTTTGGATAGTCCCGCATGGGGACTATCGTTTTGGATAGTCCGGCATGGGGACTATCGTTTTGGATAGTCCCGCATGGGGACTATCGTTTTGGATAGTCCGGCATGGGGACTATCGTTTTGGATAGTCCGACATGGGGACTATCGTTTTGGATAGTCCGACATGGGGACTATCGGTTTAGATTGTCCGCCATGGGGACTATCGTTTTGGATAGTCTGGCGGGAGGACTATCGTTTTGGATAGTCCGGCATCGGGACTATCGTTTTGGATAGTCCGACATGGGGACTATCGTTTTGGATAGTCCGGCATTGGGACTATCGTTTTGGATAGTCCGGCATGTTGACTATCGTGTTGGATAGTCCGGCATGGGGACTATTGTTTTGGATAGTCCGACATGGGGACTATCGTTTTAGATAGTCCGGCACATGGACTATCGTTTTGGATAGTCCGGCATGGGCACTATCGTTTTGGATAGTCGGGTATGGGGACTATCGTTTTGGATAGTCTGGCATTGGGACTATCGTTTTGGATAGTCCGACATGGGGACTATCGTTTTAGATAGTCCGGCACATGGAATATCGTTTAGGATAGTCAGGCATGGGCACTATCGTTTTGGATAGTCGGGTATGGGGACTATCGTTTTGGATAGTCCGGCATGGGGACTATCGTTTTGGATAGTCCGGCATTGGGACTATCGTTTTGGATTGTCCGGCATGGGGACTATCGTTTTGGATAGTCCGACATAGGGACTATCGTTTTAGATTGTCCGCCATGGGGACTATCGTTTTGGATAGTCTGGCGGGAGGACTATCGTTTTGGATAGTCCGGCATCGGGACTATCGTTTTGGATAGTCCGACATGGGGACTATCGTTTTGGATAGTCCGGCATTGGGACTATCGTTTTGGATAGTCCGGCATGTTGACTATCGTTTTGGATAGTCCGGCATGGGGACTATCGTTTTAGATAGTCCGACATGGGGACTATCGTTTTAGATAGTCCGACATGGGGACTATCGTTTTAGATAGTCCGGCACATGGACTATCGTTTTGGATAGTCCGGCATGGGCACTATCGTTTTGGATAGTCGGGTATGGGGACTATCGTTTTGGATAGTCCGGCATGGGGACTTACGTTTTGGATAGTTTGGCATTGGGACTATCGTTTTGGATTGTCCGGCATGGCGACTTTCGTTTTGGATAGTCCGGCATGGGGACTATCGTTTTGGATAGTCCGGCATGGGGACTACCATTTCGGATAGTCCGGCATGGGGACTATCGTTTTGGATATTCCGGCATTGGTACTATCGTTTTGGATAGTCCGGCATGTTGACTATCGTTTTGGATAGTCCAGCATGGGGACTATCGTTTTGGATAGTCCGGCACATGGACTATCGTCTTGGATAGTCCGGCATGGGCACTATCGTTTTGGATAGTCGGGTATGGGGACTATCGTTTTGGATAGTCCGGCATGGGGACTATCGTTTTGGATAGTCCGGCATTGGGACTATCGTTTTGGATTGTCCGGCATGGCGACTTTCGTTTTGGATAGTCTGGCATGGGGACTATCGTTTTGGATAGTCCGGCATGGGGACTATCGTTTTGGATACCCCGACATGGGGACTATCGTTTTGGATAGTCCGGCATGGGGACTATCGTTTTGGATAGTCCGGCATTGGGACTATCGTTTTGGATTGTCCGGCATGGCGACTTTCGTTTTGGATAGTCCGGCATGGGGACTATCGTTTTGGATAGTCCGGCATCGGGACTATCGTTTTGGATAGTCCGACATGGGGACTATCGTTTTGGATAGTCCGGCATTGGGACTATCGTTTTGGATAGTCCGGCATGTTGACTATCGTTTTGGATAGTGCGGCATGCGGACTATCGTTTTGGATAGTCCGACATGGGGACTATCGTTTTAAATAGTCCGGCACATGGACTATCGTTTTGGATAGTCCGGCATGGGCACTATCGTTTTGGATAGTCGGGTATGGGGACTATCGTTTTGGATAGTCCGGCATGGGGACTATCGTTTTGGATAGTCCGGCATTGGGACTATCGTTTTGGATTGTCTGGCATGGCGACTTTCGTTTTGGATAATCCGGCATGGGGACTATCTTTTTGGATAGTCCGGCATGGGGACTACCGTTTTGGATAGTCCGGCATGGGGACTATCGTTTTGGATAGTCCGGCATTGGGACTATCGTTTTGGATAGTCCGGCATGTTGACTATCGTTTTGGATAGTCCGGCATGGGGACTATCGTTTTGGATAGTCCGACATGGGGACTATCGTTTTAGATAGTCCGGCACATGGACTATCGTTTTAGATAGTCCGGCATGGGCACTATCGTTTTGGATAGTCGGGTATGGGGACTATCGTTTTGGATAGTCCGGCATGGGGACTATCGTTTTGGATAGTCCGGCATTGGGACTATCGTTTTGGATTGTCTGGCATGGCGACTTTCGTTTTGGATAATCCGGCATGGGGACTATCTTTTTGGATAGTCCGGCATGGGGACTACCGTTTTGGATAGTCCGGCATGGGGACTATCGTTTTGGATAGTCCGGCATTGGGACTATCGTTTTGGATAGTCCGGCATGTTGACTATCGTTTTGGATAGTCCGGCATGGGGACTATCGTTTTGGATAGTCCGACATGGGGACTATCGTTTTAGATAGTCCGGCACATGGACTATCGTTTTAGATAGTCCGGCATGGGCACTATCGTTTTGGATAGTCGGGTATGGGGACTATCGTTTTGGATAGTCCGGCATGGGGACTATCGTTTTGGATAGTCCGGCATTGGGACTTTCGTTTTGGATTGTCCGTCATGGGGACTATCGTTTTGGATAGTCCGACATGGGGACTATCGGTTTAGATTGTCCGCCATGGGGACTATCGTTTTGGATAGTCTGGCGGGAGGACTATCGTTTTGGATAGTCGGGCATCGGGACTATCCTTTTGGATAGTCCGACATGGGGACTATCGTTTTGAATAGTCCGGCATTGGGACTATCGTTTTGGATAGTCCGGCATGTTGACTATCGTTTTGGATAGTCCGGCATGGGGACTATCGTTTTGGATAGTCCGACATGGGGACTATCGTTTTAGATAGTCCGGCACATGGACTATCGTTTTGGATAGTCCGGCATGGGCACTATCGTTTTGGATAGTCCGGCATTGGGACTATCGTTTTGGATTGTCCGGCATGGCGACTTTCGTTTTTGATAGTCCGGCATGGGAACTATCGTTTTGGATAGTCCGGCATGGGGACTACCGTTTTGGATAGTCCGGCATGGGGACTATCGTTTTGGATAGTCCGGCATGGGGACTATCGTTTTGGATAGTCCGGCATTGGGACTATCGTTTTGGATAGTCCGGCATGTTGACTATCGTTTTGGATAGTCTGGCATGGGGACTATCGTTTTAGATAGTCCAGCATTGGGACTATCGTTTTGGATTGTCCGGCATGGCGACTTTCGTTTTGGATAGTCCGGCATGGGGACTATCGTTTTGGATAGTCCGGCATGGGGACTACCGTTTTGAATAGTCCGGCATAGGGACTATCGTTTTGGATAGTCCGGCATTGGGACTATCGTTTTGGATAGTCCGGCATGTTGACTATCGTTTTGGATAGTCCGGCATGGGGACTATCGTTTTGGATAGTCCGACATGGGGACTATCGTTTTAGATAGTCCGGCACATGGACTATCGTTTTGGATAGTCCGACATGGGGACTATCGTTTTAGATAGTCCGGCACATGGACTATCGTTTTGGATAGTCCGGCATGGGCACTATCGTTTTGGATAGTCGGGTATGGGGACTATCGTTTTGGATAGTCCGGCATGGGGACTATCATTTTGGATAGTCCGGCATTAAGAATATCGTTTTGGATTGTCCGGCATGGGGACTATCGTTTTGGATAGTCCGACATGGGGACTATCGTTTTAGATTGTCCGCCATGGGGACTATCGTTTTGGATAGTCTGGCGGGAGGACTATCGTTTTGGATAGTCGGGCATCAGGACTATCCTTTTGGATAGTCCGACATGGGGACTATCGTTTTGGATAGTCCGGCATTGGGACTATCGTTTTGGATAGTCCGGCATTGGGACTATCGTTTTGGATAGTCCGGCATGTTGACTATCGTTTTGGATAGTCCGGCATGGGGACTATCGTTTTGGATAGTCCGACATGGGGACTATCGTTTTAGATAGTCCGGCACATGGACTATCGTTTTGGATAGTCCGGCATGGGCACTATCGTTTTGGATAGTCGGGTATGGGGACTATCGTTTTGGATAGTCCGGCATGGGGACTATCGTTTTGGATAGTCCGGCATTGGGACTATCGTTTTGGATTGTCCGGCATGGCGACTTTCGTTTTGGATAGTCCGGCATGGGGACTATCGTTTTGGATAGTCCGGCATGGGGACTACCGTTTTGGATAGTCCGGCATGGGGACTATCGTTTTGGATAGTCCCTTATGGGGACTATCGTTTTGGATAGTCGGGTATGCGGACTATCGTTTTGGATAGTCCGGCATGGGGACTATCGTTTTGTATAGTCCGGCATTGGGACTATCGTTTTGGATTGTCCGGCATGGCGACTTTTGTTTTGGATAGTCCGGCATGGGACTATCGTTTTGGATAGTCCGGCATGGGGACTACCCTTTTTGGATAGTCCGGCATGGGGACTATCGTTTTGGATAGTCTGGCATTGGGACTATCGTTTTGGATAGTCCGGCATGTTGACTATCGTTTTGGATAGTCCGGCATGGGGACTATCGTTTTGGATAGTCCGACATGGGGACTATCGTTTTAGATAGTCCGGCACATGGACTATCGTTTTGGATAGTCCGGCATGGGCACTATCGTTTTGGATAGTCGGGTATGGGGACTATCGTTTTGGATAGTCCGGCATGGGGACTATCGTTTTGGATAGTCCGGCATTGGGACTATCGTTTTGGATTGTCCGGCATGGGGACCATCGTTTTGGATAGTCCGACATGGGGACTATCGTTTTAGATTGTCCGCCATGGGGACTATCGTTTTGGATAGTCTGGCGGGAGGACTATCGTTTTGGATAGTCCGGCATCGGGACTATCGTTTTGGATAGTCCGACATGGGGACTATCGTTTTGGATAGTCCGGCATTGGGACTATCGTTTTGGATAGTCCGGCATGTTGACTATCGTTTTGGATAGTCCGGCATGGGGACTATCGTTTTGGATAGTCCGACATGGGGACTATCGTTTTAGATAGTCCGACATGGGGACTATCGTTTTAGATAGTCCGGCACATGGACTATCGTTTTGGATAGTCCGGCATGGGCACTATCGTTTTGGATAGTCGGGTATGGGGACTATCGTTTTGGATAGTCCGGCATGGGGACTTACGTTTTGGATAGTTTGGCATTGGGACTATCGTTTTGGATTGTCCGGCATGGCGACTTTCGTTTTGGATAGTCCGGCATGGGGACTATCGTTTTGGATAGTCCTGCATGGGGACTACCGTTTTGGATAGTCCGGCATGGGGACTATCGTTTTGGATAGTCCGGCATTGGTACTATCGTTTTGGATAGTCCGGCATGTTGACTATCGTTTTGGATAGTCCAGCAGGGGGACTATCGTTTTGGATAGTCCGACATGGGGACTATCGTTTTAGATAGTCCGGCACATAGACTATCGTCTTGGATAGTCCGGCATGGGCACTATCTTTTTGGATAGTCGGGTATGGGGACTATCGTTTTGGATAGTCCGGCATGGGGACTATCGTTTTGGATAGTCCGGCATTGGGACTATCGTTTTGGATTGTCCGGCATGGCGACTTTCGTTTTGGATAGTCTGGCATGGGGACTATCGTTTTGGATAGTCCGGCATGGGGACTATCGTTTTGGATAGTCCGACATGGGGACTATCGTTTTGGATAGTCCGGCATGGGGACTATCGTTTTGGATAGTCCGGCATGGGGACTATCGTTTTGGATAGTCCGGCATGGGGACTATCGTTTTGGATAGTCCGGCATGGGGACTATCGTTTTGGATAGTCCGGCATGGGGACTATCGTTTTGGATAGTCCGGCATGGGGACTATCGTTTTGGATAGTCCGGCATGGAGACTATCGTTTTGGATAGTCCGGCATGGGGACTATCGTTTTGGATAGTCCGGCACGGGGACTATCGTTTTGGATAGTCCGGCATAATGACTATCGTTTTGGATAGTCCGGCATGTTGACTATCGTTTTAGATAGTATGGCATAAGGACTATCGTTTTGGATAGTCCGAAATGGTGACTATCGTTTTGGATAGTCCGACTCGGGGACTATCGTTTTGGATAGTCCGGCATGGGGACTATCGTTTTGGATAGTCCGGCATGGGGACTATCATTTTGGATAGTCCGACATGGGGTCTATCGTTTTGGATAGTCAAGCATGGGGACTATCGTTTTAATAGTCCGGCATAAGGACTATCGTTTTGGATAGTCCAGCATTGGGACAATCGTTTTGGATAGTCCGGCATGGGGACTATCGTTTTGGATAGTCCGGCATGGGGACTATTGTTTTGGATAGTCCGGCATGGGGACTATCGTTTTGGATAGTCCGGCATGGGGACTATCGTTTTGGATAGTCCGACATGAGGACTATCGTTTTGGATAGTCCGGCATAGGGACCATCGTTTTGGATAGTCCGACATGGGGACTATCGTTTGGATTGTCCGGCATGGGGACTATCGTTTTGGATAGTCCGACATGAGGACTATCGTTTTTGGATAGTCCGGCATAGGGACCATCGTTTGGATAGTCCGACATGGGGACTATCGTTTTGGATTGTCCGGCATGGGGACTATCGTTTTGGATAGTCCGGCTACGGGACTATCGTTTTGGATAGTCCGACATGGGGACTATCGTTTTGGATAGTCCGCATGGGGACAATCGTTTTGGATAGTCTGACATGGGGACTATCGTTTTGGATAGTCCGCCAGGGGGACTATTGTTTTAGATAGTCCGGCATTGGGACTATCGTTTTGGATAGTCCGGAATTGGGACGATCGTTTTGGATAGTCCGGCATGGGACTATAGTTTTGGATAGTCCTAAATGAAGACTATCGTTTTGGATAGTCCGGCATTGGACTATCGTTTTAGATAGTTCGGCATGGGGACTATCGTTTTGGATAGTCCGGCATGGGACTATCGTTTTGGATAGTCCGGAATAAGTACTATAGTTTTGGATAGTCCGCATGGGGACTTTCGTTTTGGATAGTCCGGCATGTTGACTATCGTTTTGGATAGTCCGGCATGGGGACTATCGTTTTGGATAGTCCGCATGGGGACTATCGTTTTGGATAGTCCGGCATGGGGACTATCGTTTTGGATAGTCCAACATGGGGACTATCGTTTTGGATTGTCCGGCATGGCGACTTTCGTTTTGGATAGTCCGGCATGGGGACTATCGTTTTGGATAGTCCGGCATGGGGACTACCGTTTTGAATAGTCCGGCATGGGGACTATCGTTTTGGATAGTCCGGCATTGGGACTCTCGTTTTGGATAGTCCGGCATGTTGACTATCGTTTTGGATAGTCCGGCATGCTGACTATCGTTTGGATAGTCCCGCATGGGACTATCGTTTTGGATAGTCCGGCATGGGGACTATCGTTTTGGATAATCCGACATGGGACTATCGTTTTGGATAGTCCGACATGGGGACTATCGGTTTAGATTGTCCGCCATGGGGACTATCGTTTTGGATAGTCTGGCGGGAGGACTATCGTTTTGGATAGTCCGGCATCGGGACTATCGTTTTGGATAGTCCGACATGAAGACTATCGTTTTGGATAGTCCGGCATTGGGACTATCGTTTTGGATAGTCCGGCATGTTGACTATCGTGTTGGATAGTCCGGCATGGGGACTATTGTTTTGGATAGTCCGACATGGGGACTATCGTTTTAGATAGTCCGGCACATGGACTATCGTTTTGGATAGTCCGGCATGGGCACTATCGTTTTGGATAGTCGGGTATGCGGACTATCGTTTTGGATAGTCCGGCATGGGGACTATCGTTTTGTATAGTCCGGCATTGGGACTATCGTTTTGGATTGTCCGGCATGGCGACTTTTGTTTTGGATAGTCCGGCATGGGGACTATCGTTTTGGATAGTCCGGCATGGGGACTACCCTTTTTGGATAGTCCGGCATGGGGACTATCGTTTTGGATAGTCTGGCATTGGGACTATCGTTTTGGATAGTCCGGCATGTTGACTATCGTTTTGGATAGTCCGGCATGGGGACTATCGTTTTGGATAGTCCGACATGGGGACTATCGTTTTAGATAGTCCGGCACATGGACTATCGTTTTGGATAGTCCGGCATGGGCACTATCGTTTTGGATAGTCGGGTATGGGGACTATCGTTTTGGATAGTCCGGCATGGGGACTATCGTTTTGGATAGTCCGGCATTGGGACTATCGTTTTGGATTGTCCGGCATGGGGACTATCGTTTTGGATAGTCCGACATGGGGACTATCGTTTTAGATTGTCCGCCATGGGGACTATCGTTTTGGATAGTCTGGCGGGAGGACTATCGTTTTGGATAGTCCGGCATCGGGACTATCGTTTTGGATAGTCCGACATGGGGACTATCGTTTTGGATAGTCCTTCATTGGGACTATCGTTTTGGATAGTCCGGCATGTTGACTATCGTTTTGGATAGTCCGGCATGGGGACTATCGTTTTGGATAGTCCGACATGGGGACTATCGTTTTAGATAGTCCGACATGGGGACTATCGTTTTAGATAGTCCGGCACATGGACTATCGTTTTGGATAGTCCGGCATGGGCACTATCGTTTTGGATAGTCGGGTATGGGGACTATCGTTTTGGATAGTCCGGCATGGGGACTTACGTTTTGGATAGTTTGGCATTGGGACTATCGTTTTGGATTGTCCGGCATGGCGACTTTCGTTTTGGATAGTCCGGCATGGGGACTATCGTTTTGGATAGTCCTGCATGGGGACTACCGTTTTGGATAGTCCGGCATGGGGACTATCGTTTTGGATAGTCCGACATTGGTACTATCGTTTTGGATAGTCCGGCATGTTGACTATCGTTTTGGATAGTCCAGCAGGGGGACTATCGTTTTGGATAGTCCGACATGGGGACTATCGTTTTAGATAGTCCGGCACATAGACTATCGTCTTGGATAGTCCGGCATGGGCACTATCTTTTTGGATAGTCGGGTATGGGGACTATCGTTTTGGATAGTTTGGCATGGGGACTATCGTTTTGGATAGTCCGGCATTGGGACTATCGTTTTGGATTGTCCGGCATGGCGACTTTCGTTTTGGATAGTCTGGCATGGGGACTATCGTTTTGGATAGTCCGGCATGGGGACTATCGTTTTGGATAGTCCGACATGGGGACTATCGTTTTGGATAGTCCGGCATGGGGACTATCGTTTTGGATAGTCCGGCATGGGGACTATCGTTTTGGATAGTCCGGCATGGGGACTATCGTTTTGGATAGTCCGGCATGGGGACTATCGTTTTGGATAGTCCGGCATGGGGACTATCGTTTTGGATAGTCCGGCATGGGGACTATCGTTTTGGATAGTCCGGCATGGAGACTATCGTTTTGGATAGTCCGGCATGGGGACTATCGTTTTGGATAGTCCGGCACGGGGACTATCGTTTTGGATAGTCCGGCATAATGACTATCGTTTTGGATAGTCCGGCATGTTGACTATCGTTTTAGATAGTATGGCATAAGGACTATCGTTTTGGATAGTCCGAAATGGTGACTATCGTTTTGGATAGTCCGACTCGGGGACTATCGTTTTGGATAGTCCGGCATGGGGACTATCGTTTTGGATAGTCCGGCATGGGGACTATCATTTTGGATAGTCCGACATGGTTTCTATCGTTTTGGATAGTCAAGCATGGGGACTATCGTTTTAATAGTCCGGCATAAGGACTATCGTTTTGGATAGTCCAGCATTGGGACAATCGTTTTGGATAGTCCGGCATGGGGACTATCGTTTTGGATAGTCCGGCATGGGGACTATTGTTTTGGATAGTCCGGCATGGGGACTATCGTTTTGGATAGTCCGGCATGGGGACTATCGTTTTGGATAGTCCGACATGAGGACTATCGTTTTGGATAGTCCGGCATAGGGACCATCGTTTTGGATAGTCCGACATGGGGACTATCGTTTTGGATTGTCCGGCATGGGGACTATTGTTTTGGATAGTCCGGCATGGGGACTATCGTTTTGGATAGTCCGGCATGTTGACTATCGTTTTGGATAGTCCGACATGAGGACTATCGTTTTGGATAGTCCGGCATAGGGACCATCGTTTTGGATAGTCCGACATGGGGACTATCGTTTTGGATTGTCCGGCATGGGGACTATCGTTTTGGATAGTCCGGCTACGGGACTATCGTTTTGGATAGTCCGACATGGGGACTATCGTTTTGGATAGTCCGGCATGGGGACAATCGTTTTGGATAGTCTGACATGGGGACTATCGTTTTGGATAGTCCGCCAGGGGGACTATTGTTTTAGATAGTCCGGCATTGGGACTATCGTTTTGGATAGTCCGGAATTGGGACGATCGTTTTGGATAGTCCGGCATGGGGACTATAGTTTTGGATAGTCCTAAATGAAGACTATCGTTTTGGATAGTCCGGCATTGGGACTATCGTTTTAGATAGTTCGGCATGGGGACTATCGTTTTGGATAGTCCGGCATGGGGACTATCGTTTTAGATAGTCCGGCATAAGTACTATAGTTTTGGATAGTCCGGCATGGGGACTTTCGTTTTGGATAGTCCGGCATTGGGACTATCGTTTTGGATAGTCCGGCATAAGGACTATCGTTTTGGATAGTCCAGCATTGGGACTATCGTTTTGGATAGTCAGGCACAAGGACTATTGTTTTGGATAGTCCGGCATGGGGACTATCATTTTGGATAGTCCGACATGGGGACTATCGTTTTGGATAGTCCGGCATTGGGACTATCGTTTTGGATAGTCCTGCATGGTGACTATCTTTTTGGATAGTCCGGCATGAAGACTATCATTTTGGATAGTCCTAAATGGGGACTATCGTTTTGGATAGTCCGGCATGGGGACTATCGTTTTTGATAGTCCGGCATGGGGACTATCGTTTTGGATAGTCCGGCATGGGGACTATCGTTTTGGATAGTCCGGCATGGGGACTATCGTTTTGGATAGTCCGGCATGGGGACTATCGTTTTGGATAGTCCGGAATGGGGACTATCGTTTTGCATAGTCCGACATGGGGACTATCGTTTTGGATAGTCCGGCATGGGGACTATCGTTTTGGATAGTCCGGCATGGGGACTATCGTTTTGGATAATCCGGCATGGGGACTATCGTTTTGGATAGTCCGGCATGGAGACTATCGTTTTGGATAGTCCGGCATGGAAACTATCGTTTTGGATAGTCCGGCATGGGGACTATCGTTTTGGATAGTCCGACATGAAGACTATCGTTTTGGATAGTCCGGCATTAGGACTATCGTTTTAGATAGTCCGGCATGGGGACTATCGTTTTGGATAGTCCGGCGTGGGGACTATCGTTTTAGATAGTCCGGCATAAGTACTATCGTTTTAGATAGTCCGGCATGGGGACTATCGTTTTGGATAGTCCGGCATTGGGACTATCGTTTTGGATAGTCCGGCATAAGGATTAACGTTTTAGATAGTCCAGCATTGGGACTATCGTTTTGGATAGTCAGGCACAAGGACTATTGTTTTGGATAGTCCTGCATGGGGACTATCGTTTTGATTAGTCAGGCATGGGGACTATCGTTTTGGATAGTCAGGCATGGGGACTATCTTTTTGGATAGTCCGGCATGGGGACTATCCTTTTGGATAGTCCGGCATGGGGACTATCATTTTGGATAGTCCGACATGGGGACTATCGTTTTGGATAATCCGGCATTGGGACTATCATTTTGGATAGTCCGGCATGGGGATTATCGTTTTGGATAGTCCGGCATGGGGACTATCGTTTTGGATAGTCCAACATGGGGACTATCATTTTGGATAGTCCGGCATTGGGACTATCGTTTTGGATAGTCCGGCATGGGGACTATCGTTTTGGATAGTCCGGCATGGGGACTATCGTTTTGGATAGTCCGGCATGGGGACTATCGTTTTGGATAGTCCGGCATGTGGACTATCATTTTGGATAGTCCGGCATGGGGACTATCGTTTTGGATAGTCCGGCATGGGGACTATCGTTTTGGATAGTCCGGCATGGGGACTATCGTTTTGGATAGTCCGGCATGGGGACTATCGTTTTGGATAGTCCGGCATGGGGACTATAATTTTGGATAGTCCGGCATGGGGACTATCGTTTTGGATAGTCCGGCATGGGGACTATCGTTTTGGATAGTTTGGCATTGGGACTATCGTTTTGGATAGTCCGGCATGGGGACTATCGTTTTGGATAGTCCGGCATGGGGACTATCGTTTTGGATAGTCTGGCATGGGACTATCGTTTTGGATAGTCTGGCATGATGACTATCGTTTTGGATAGTCCGGCATGTTGACTATCGTTTTGGATAGTCCGGCATGTTGACTATCGTTTTGGATAGTCCGGCATGGGGACTACCGTTTTGGATAGTCCGGCATGGGGACTATCGTTTTGGATAGTCCGGCATGGGGACTATCTCTTTGGATAGTCCGGCATGGGGACTATCATTTTTGATAGTCCGACATGGGGACTATCGTTTTGGATAGTCCGCCATGGGGACTATCGTTTTGGATAGTCCGGCATGGGGATTATCGTTTTGGATAGTCCGGCATGGGGACTATCGTTTTGGATAGTTCAACATGGGGACTATCGTTTCGGATAGTCCGGCATTGGGACTATCGTCGTGGATAGTCCGGCATGTTGACTATCGTTTTGGATAGTCCGGCATGGGGACTATCGTTTTGGATAGTCCGGCATGGGGATTATCGTTTCGGATAGTCCGGCATGGGGACTATCGTTTTGGATAGTTCGTCATGTGGACTATCGTTTTGGATAGTAAGGCATGGGGACTATCGTTTTGGATAGTCAGGCATGGGGACTATCATTTTGGATAGTCCGACATGGGGACTATCGTTTTGGATAGTCCGGCATTGGGACTATCGTTTTGGATAGTCCTGCATGGGGACTATCGTTTTGGATAGTCCGACATGGGGACTATCGTTTTGGATAGTCCGGCATGGGGACTATCGTTTTGGATAGTCCGGCATTGGGACTATCGTTTTATATAGTCCGGCATGGGGACTATCGTTTCGGAAAGTCCGGCATGGGGACTATCGTTTTGGATAGTCCGGCATTGGGACTATCGTTTTGAATAGTCCGGCATGGGGACTATCGTTTTGGATAGTCCGGCATGGGGACTATCGTTTTGGATGGTCCAACATGGGGACTATCGTTTTGGATAGTCCGGCATTGGGACTATCGTTTTATATAGTCCGGCATGGGGACTATCGTTTTGGATAGTCCGGCATGGGGACTATCGATTTGGATAGTCCGGCATGGGGACTATCGTTTTGGATAGTCCGGCATGGGGACTATCGTTTTGGATAGTCCGGCATGGGGACTATCGTTTTGGATAGTCCGGCATGGGGACTATCGTTTTGGATAGTCCGGCATGGGGACTATCGTTTTGGATAGTCCGGCATGGGGACTATCGTTTTGGATAGTCCGGCATGGAGACTATCGTTTTGGATAGTCCGGCATGGGGACTATCGTTTTGGATAGTCCGGCACGGGGACTATCGTTTTGGATAGTCCGGCATAATGACTATCGTTTTGGATAGTCCGGCATGTTGACTATCGTTTTAGATAGTATGGCATAAGGACTATCGTTTTGGATAGTCCGAAATGGTGACTATCGTTTTGGATAGTCCGACATGGGGACTATCGTTTTGGATAGTCCGGCATGGGGACTATCGTTTTGGATAGTCCGGCATGGGGACTATCATTTTGGATAGTCCGACATGGGGTCTATCGTTTTGGATAGTCAAGCATGGGGACTATCGTTTTAATAGTCCGGCATAAGGACTATCGTTTTGGATAGTCCAGCATTGGGAAAATCGTTTTGGATAGTCCGGCATGGGGACTATCGTTTTGGATAGTCCGGCATAAGTACTATAGTTTTGGATAGTCCGGCATGGGGACTTTCGTTTTGGATAGTCCGGCATTGGGACTATCGTTTTGGATAGTCCGGCATAAGGACTATCGTTTTGGATAGTCCAGCATTGGGACTATCGTTTTGGATAGTCAGGCACAAGGACTATTGTTTTGGATAGTCCGGCATGGGGACTATCATTTTGGATAGTCCGACATGGGGACTATCGTTTTGGATAGTCCGGCATTGGGACTATCGTTTTGGATAGTCCTGCATGGTGACTATCTTTTTGGATAGTCCGGCATGAAGACTATCATTTTGGATAGTCCTAAATGGGGACTATCGTTTTGGATAGTCCGGCATGGGGACTATCGTTTTGGATAGTCCGGCATGGGGACTATCGTTTTGGATAGTCCGGCATGGGGACTATCGTTTTGGATAGTCCGGCATGGGGACTATCGTTTTGGATAGTCCGGCATGGGGACTATCGTTTTGGATAGTCCGGAATGGGGACTATCGTTTTGCATAGTCCGACATGGGGACTATCGTTTTGGATAGTCCGGCATGGGGACTATCGTTTTGGATAGTCCGGCATGGGGACTATCGTTTTGGATAATCCGGCATGGGGACTATCGTTTTGGATAGTCCGGCATGGAGACTATCGTTTTGGATAGTCCGGCATGGAAACTATCGTTTTGGATAGTCCGGCATGGGGACTATCGTTTTGGATAGTCCGACATGAAGACTATCGTTTTGGATAGTCCGGCATTAGGACTATCGTTTTAGATAGTCCGGCATGGGGACTATCGTTTTGGATAGTCCGGCGTGGGGACTATCGTTTTAGATAGTCCGGCATAAGTACTATCGTTTTAGATAGTCCGGCATGGGGACTATCGTTTTGGATAGTCCGGCATTGGGACTATCGTTTTGGATAGTCCGGCATAAGGATTAACGTTTTAGATAGTCCAGCATTGGGACTATCGTTTTGGATAGTCAGGCACAAGGACTATTGTTTTGGATAGTCCTGCATGGGGACTATCGTTTTGGATAGTCAGGCATGGGGACTATCGTTTTGGATAGTCAGGCATGGGGACTATCTTTTTGGATAGTCCGGCATGAGGACTATCCTTTTGGATAGTCCGGCATGGGGACTATCATTTTGGATAGTCCGACATGGGGACTATCGTTTTGGATAGTCCGGCATTGGGACTATCATTTTGGATAGTCCGGCATGGGGATTATCGTTTTGGATAGTCCGGCATGGGGACTATCGTTTTGGATAGTCCAACATGGGGACTATCATTTTGGATAGTCCGGCATTGGGACTATCGTTTTGGATAGTCCGGCATGTTGACTATCGTTTAGAATAGTCCGGCATGGGGACTATCGTTTTGGATAGTCCGGCATGGGGACTATCGTTTTGGATAGTCCGGCATGGGGACTATCGTTTTGGATAGTCCGGCATGTGGACTATCATTTTGGATAGTCCGGCATGGGGACTATCGTTTTGGATAGTCCGGCATGGGGACTATCGTTTTGGATAGTCCGGCATGGGGACTATCGTTTTGGATAGTCCGGCATGGGGACTATCGTTTTGGATAGTCCGGCATGGGGACTATAATTTTGGATAGTCCGGCATGGGGACTATCGTTTTGGATAGTCCGGCATGGGGACTATCGTTTTGGATAGTTTGGCATTGGGACTATCGTTTTGGATAGTCCGGCATGGGGACTATCGTTTTGGATAGTCCGGCATGGGGACTATCGTTTTGGATAGTCTGGCATGGGACTATCGTTTTGGATAGTCTGGCATGATGACTATCGTTTTGGATAGTCCGGCATGTTGACTATCGTTTTGGATAGTCCGGCATGTTGACTATCGTTTTGGATAGTCCGGCATGGGGACTACCGTTTTGGATAGTCCGGCATGGGGACTATCGTTTTGGATAGTCCGGCATGGGGACTATCTCTTTGGATAGTCCGGCATGGGGACTATCATTTTTGATAGTCCGACATGGGGACTATCGTTTTGGATAGTCCGCCATGGGGACTATCGTTTTGGATAGTCCGGCATGGGGATTATCGTTTTGGATAGTCCGGCATGGGGACTATCGTTTTGGATAGTTCAACATGGGGACTATCGTTTCGGATAGTCCGGCATTGGGACTATCGTTTTGGATAGTCCGGCATGTTGACTATCGTTTTGGATAGTCCGGCATGGGGACTATCGTTTTGGATAGTCCGGCATGGGGATTATCGTTTCGGATAGTCCGGCATGGGGACTATCGTTTTGGATAGTTCGTCATGTGGACTATCGTTTTGGATAGTAAGGCATGGGGACTATCGTTTTGGATAGTCAGGCATGGGGACTATCATTTTGGATAGTCCGACATGGGGACTATCGTTTTGGATAGTCCGGCATTGGGACTATCGTTTTGGATAGTCCTGCATGGGGACTATCGTTTTGGATAGTCCGACATGGGGACTATCGTTTTGGATAGTCCGGCATGGGGACTATCGTTTTGGATAGTCCGGCATTGGGACTATCGTTTTATATAGTCCGGCATGGGGACTATCGTTTCGGATAGTCCGGCATGGGGACTATCGTTTTGGATAGTCCGGCATTGGGACTATCGTTTTGAATAGTCCGGCATGGGGACTATCGTTTTGGATAGTCCGGCATGGGGACTATCGTTTTGGATGGTCCAACATGGGGACTATCGTTTTGGATAGTCCGGCATTGGGACTATCGTTTTATATAGTCCGGCATGGGGACTATCGTTTTGGATAGTCCGGCATGGGGACTATCGATTTGGATAGTCCGGCATGGGGACTATCGTTTTGGATAGTCCGGCATAGGGACTATCGTTTTGGATAGTCCGGCATGGGGACTATCGTTTTGGATAGTCCGGCATGGGGACTATCGTTTTGGATAGTCCGGCATGGGGACTATCGTTTTGGATAGTCCGGCATGGGGACTATCGTTTTGGATAGTCCGGCATGGAGACTATCGTTTTGGATAGTCCGGCATGGGGACTATCGTTTTGGATAGTCCGGCACGGGGACTATCGTTTTGGATAGTCCGGCATAATGACTATCGTTTTGGATAGTCCGGCATGTTGACTATCGTTTTAGATAGTATGGCATAAGGACTATCGTTTAGGATAGTCCGAAATGGTGACTATCGTTTTGGATAGTCCGACATGGGGACTATCGTTTTGGATAGTCCGGCATGGGGACTATCGTTTTGGATAGTCCGGCATGGGGACTATCATTTTGGATAGTCCGACATGGGGTCTATCGTTTTGGATAGTCAAGCATGGGGACTATCGTTTTAATAGTCCGGCATAAGGACTATCGTTTTGGATAGTCCAGCATTGGGACAATCGTTTTGGATAGTCCGGCATGGGGACTATCGTTTTGGATAGTCCGGCATGGGGACTATTGTTTTGGATAGTCCGGCATGGGGACTATCGTTTTGGATAGTCCGGCATGGGGACTATCGTTTTGGATAGTCCGACATGAGGACTATCGTTTTGGATAGTCCGGCATAGGGACCATCGTTTTGGATAGTCCGGCATGGGGACTATCGTTTTGGATAGTCCGGCATGGGGACTATCCTTTTTGACAGTCCGGCATGGGGACTATCGTTTTGGATAGTCAAGCATGGGGACTATCGTTTTTAATAGTCCGGCATAAGGACTATCGTTGTGGATAGTCCAGCATTGGGACTATCGTTTTGAATAGTCCGGCATGGGGACTATCGTTTTGGATAGTCCGGCATGGGGACTATCGTTTTGGATAGTCCGGCATGGGGACTATCGTTTTGGATAGTCCGGCATGGGGACTATCGTTTTAGATAGTCCGACATGAGGACTATTGTTTTGGATAGTCCGGCATAGGGACCATCGTTTTGGATAGTCCGACATGGGGACTATCGTTTTGGATTGTCCGGCATGGGGACTATCGTTTTGGATAGTCCGGTGGGAGGACTATCGTTTTGGATAGTCCGGCATTGGGATAATCGTTTTGGATAGTCCGCCATTGGGACTATCGTTTTGGATAGTCCGGCATGTTGACTATCGTTTTGGATAGTCCGGCATGGAAACTATCGTTTTGGATAGTCCGGCATGGGGACTATCGTTTTGGATAGTCCGGCATTGGGACGATCGTTTTGGATAGTTCGGCATGGGGACTATCGTTTTGGATAGTCCGACATGAAGACTATCGTTTTGGATAGTCCGGCTTTGGGACTATCGTTTTAGATAGTCCGGCATGGGGACTATCGTTTTGGATAGTCCGGCGTGGGGACTATCGTTTTAGATAGTCCGGCATAAGTACTATCGTTTTAGATAGTCCGGCATGGGGACTATCGTTTTGGATAGTCCGGCATTGGGACTATCGTTTTGGATAGTCCGGCATAAGGATTAACGTTTTAGATAGTCCAGCATTGGGACTATCGTTTTGGAAAGTCAGGCACAAGGACTATTGTTTTGGATAGTCCTGCATGGGGACTATCGTTTTGGATAGTCCGGCATGGGACTATCGTTTTGGATAGTCCGGCATAATGACTATCGTTTTGGATAGTCCGGCATGTTAACTATCGTTTTAGATAGTCCGACATGGGGACTATCGTTTTGGATAGTCCGGCATGGGGACTATCGTTTTGGATAGTCCGGCATGGGGACTATCCTTTTTGACAGTCCGGCATGGGGACTATCGTTTTGGATAGTCAAGCATGGGGACTATCGTTTTTAATAGTCCGGCATAAGGACTATCGTTGTGGATAGTCCAGCATTGGGACTATCGTTTTGAATAGTCCGGCATGGGGACTATCGTTTTGGATAGTCCGGCATGGGGACTATCGTTTTGGATAGTCCGGCATGGGGACTATCGTTTTGGATAGTCCGGCATGTTGACTATCGTTTTGGATAGTCCGGCATGGAAACTATCGTTTTGGATAGTCCGGCATGGGGACTATCGTTTTGGATAGTCCGGCATTGGGACGATCGTTTTGGATAGTTCGGCATGGGGATTATCGTTTTGGATAGTCCGACATGAAGACTATCGTTTTGGATAGTCCGGCATTGGGACTATCGTTTTAGATAGTCCGGCATGGGGACTATCGTTTTGGATAGTCCGGCGTGGGGACTATCGTTTTAGATAGTCCGGCATAAGTACTATCGTTTTAGATAGTCCGGCATGGGGACTATCGTTTTGGATAGTCCGGCATTGGGACTATCGTTTTGGATAGTCCGGCATAAGGATTAACGTTTTAGATAGTCCAGCATTGGGACTATCGTTTTGGATAGTCAGGCACAAGGACTATTGTTTTGGATAGTCCTGCATGGGGACTATCGTTTTGGATAGTCAGGCATGGGGACTATCGTTTTGGATAGTCAGCCATGGGGACTATCTTTTTGGATAGTCCGGCATGGGGACTATCGTTTTGGATAGTCCGGCATGGGGACTATCGATTTGGATAGTCCGGCATGGGGACTATCGTTTTGGATAGTCCGGCATTGGGACTATCGTTTTGGATAGTCCGGCATGGGGACTATCGTTTTGGATAGTCCGGCATGGGGACTATCGTTTTGGATAGTCCGGCATGGGGACTATCGTTTTGGATAGTCCGGCATGGGGACTACCGTTTTGGATAGTCCGGCATGGAGACTATTGTTTTGGATAGTCCGGCATGGGGACTATCGTTTTGGATAGTCCGGCACGGGGACTATCGTTTTGGATAGTCCGGCATGTTGACTATCGTTTTAGATAGTATGGCATAAGGACTATCGTTTTGGATAGTCCGAAATGGTGACTATCGTTTTGGATAGTCCGGCATGGGGACTATCGTTTTGGATAGTCCGGCATGGGGACTATTGTTTTTGATAGTCCGGCTTGGGGACTATCGTTTTGGATAGTCCGGCATGGGGACTATCGTTTTGGATAGTCCGGCATGGGGACTATCGTTTTGGATAGTCCGACATGAGGACTATCGTTTTGGATAGTCCGGCATAGGGACCATCGTTTTGGATAGTCCGACATGGGGACTATCGTTTTGGATTGTCCGGCATGGGGACTATTGTTTTGGATAGTCCGGCATGGGGACTATCGTTTTGGATAGTCCGGCATGGGGACTATCGTTTTGGATAGTCCGACATGAGGACTATCGTTTTGGATAGTCCGGCATAGGGACCATCGTTTTGGATAGTCCGACATGGGGACTATCGTTTTGGATTGTCCGGCATGGGGACTATCGTTTTGGATAGTCCGGCGGGAGGACTATCGTTTTGGATAGTCCGGCTACGGGACTATCATTTTGGATAGTCCGACATGGGGACTATCGTTTTGGATAGTCCGGCATTGAGGCTATGTTTTGGATAGTCCGGCATGTTGACTATCGTTTTGGATAGTCCGGCATGGGGACTATCGTTTTGGCTAGTCCGGCATTGGGACTATCGTTTTATATAGTCCGGCATGGGGACTATCGTTTCGGATAGTCCGGCATGGGGACTATCGTTTTGGATAGTCCGGCATGGGGACTATCGTTTTGGATAGTCCGGCATTGGACTATCGTTTTGGATAGTCCAACATGGGGACTATCGTTTTGGATAGTCCGGCATTAGGACTATCGTTTTGGATAGTCCGGCATGGGGACTATCATTTTGGATAGTCCAGCATGGGGACTATCGTTTTGGATAGTCCGGCATGGGGACTATCGTTTTGGATAGTCCGGCATGGGGACTATCGTTTTGGATAGTCCGGCATGGGGACTATCGTTTTGGATAGTCCGGCATTGGGACTATCGTTTTGGATAGTCCGGAACAGGGACTATCGTTTTGGATAGTCCGGCATGGGACTATCGTTTTGGATAGTCCGGCATGATGACTATCGTTTTGGATAGTCCGGCATGTTAACTATCGTTTTAGATAGTCCGACATGGGGACTATCCTTTTTGACAGTCCGGCATGGGGACTATCGTTTTGGATAGTCAAGCATGAGGACTATCGTTTTTAATAGTCCGGCATAAGGACTATCGTTGTGGATAGTCCAGCATTGGGACTATCGTTTTGAATAGTCCGGCATGGGGACTATCGTTTTGGATAGTCCGGCATGGGGACTATCGTTTTGGATAGTCCGGCATGGGGACTATCGTTTTGGATAGTCCGGCATGGGGATTATCGTTTTAGATAGTCCGACATGAGGACTATTGTTTTGGATAGTCCGGCATAGGGACCATCGTTTTGGATAGTCCGACATGGGGACTATCGTTTTGGATTGTCCGGCATGGGGACTATCGTTTTGGATAGTCCGGTGGGAGGACTATCGTTTTAGATAGTCCGGCTACGGGACTATCGTTTTGGATAGTCCGACATGGGGACTATCGTTTTGGATAGTCCGGCATTGGGATAATCGTTTTGGATAGTCCGGCATTGGGACTATCGTTTTGGATAGTCCGGCATGTTGACTATCGTTTTGGATAGTCCGGCATGGAAACTATCGTTTTGGATAGTCCGGCATGGGGACTATCGTTTTGGATAGTCCGGCATTGGGACGATCGTTTTGGATAGTTCGGCATGGGGACTATCGTTTTGGATAGTCCGACATGAAGACTATCGTTTTGGATAGTCCGGCATTGGGACTATCGTTTTAGATAGTCCGGCATGGGGACTATCGTTTTGGATAGTCCGGCGTGGGGACTATCGTTTTAGATAGTCCGGCATAAGTACTATCGTTTTAGATAGTCCGGCATGGGGACTATCGTTTTGGATAGTCCGGCATTGGGACTATCGTTTTGGATAGTCCGGCATAAGGATTAACGTTTTAGATAGTCCAGCATTGGGACTATCGTTTTGGATAGTCAGGCACAAGGACTATTGTTTTGGATAGTCCTGCATGGGGACTATCGTTTTGGATAGTCAGGCATGGGGACTATCGTTTTGGATAGTCAGCCATGGGGACTATCTTTTTGGATAGTCCGGCATGGGGACTATCGTTTTGGATAGTCCGGCATGGGGACTATCATTTTGGATAGTCCGACATGGGGACTATCGTTTTGGATAGTCCGGCATTGGGACTATCGTTTTGGATAGTCCTGCATGGGGACTATCGTTTTGGATAGTCCGGCATGAAGACTATCGTTTTGGATAGTCCGAAATGAGGACTATCGTTTTGGATAGTCCGGCATGGGGACTTTCGTTTTGGATAGTCCGGCATGGGGACTAACGTTTTGGATAGTCCGGCATGGGGACTATCGTTTTGGATAGTCCGGCATGGGGACTATCGTTTTGGATAGTCCGGCATGGGGACTATCGTTTTGGATAGTCCGGCATGGGGTCTATCTATTTGCATAGTCCGACATGGGGACTATCGTTTTGGATAGTCCGGCATGGGGACTATCGTTTTGGATAGTCCGGCATGGGGACTATCGTTTTGGATAGTCCGGCATAAGTACTATCGTTTTGGATAGTCCGACATGGGGACTATCGTTTTGGATGGTCCGGCATGGGGTCTATTGTTTTGGATAGTCTGGCATGTTGACTATCGTTTTGGATAGTCCGTCATGGGGACTAACGTTTTGGATAGTCCGGCATGGGGACTATCGTTTTGGATAGTCCGGCATGGGGACAATCGTTTTGGATAGTCTGACATGGGGACTATCGTTTTGGATAGTCCGGAAGGGGGGCTATCGTTTTGGATAGTCCGGCATTGGGACGATCGTTTTGGATAGTCCGGCATGGGGACTATCGTTTTGGATAGTCCGACATGAAGACTATCGTTTTGGATAGTCCGGCATTGGGACTATCGTTTTATATAGTCCGGCATGGGGACTATCGTTTTGGATAGTTCGGCATGGGGACTATCGTTTTGGATAGTCCGGCATGGGGACTATCTTTTTGGATAGTCCGGCATTGGGACTATCGTTTTGGATAGTCCGGCATGGGGACTATCGTTTTGGATAGTCCGGCATGGGGACTATCGTTTTGGATAGTCCAACATGGGGACTATCGTTTTGGATAGTCCGGCATTGGGGACTATCGTTTTGGATAGTCCGGCATGTTGACTATCGTTTAGGATAGTCCGGCATGGGGACTCTCGTTTTGGATAGTCCGGCATGGGGACTATCGTTTTGGATAGTCCGGCATTGGGACTATCGTTTTGGATAGTCCGGCATGGGGACAATCGTTGTGGATAGTCCGGCATGGGACTATCGTTTTGGATAGTCCGGCATGGGACTATCGTTTTGGATAGTCCGGCATGGAGACTATCGTTTTGGATAGTCCGGCATGGGGACTATCGTTTTGAATAGTCCGGCATGGGGACTATCGCTTTGGATAGTCCGACATGGGGACTATCGTTTTGGATAGTCCGGCATTGGGACTATCGTTTTGGATAGTCCGGCATGTTGACTATCGTTTTTAATAGTCCCGCATGGGGACTATCGTTTTGGATAGTCCGGCATGGGGACTATCGTTTTGGATAGTCCGGCATGGGGACAAACGTCTTGGATAGTCTGACATGGGGACTATCGTTTTGAATAGTTTGGCAGGGGGGCTATCGTTTTGGATAGTCCGGCATTGGGACTATCGTTTTGGATAGTCCGTCATTGGGACGATTGTTTTGGATAGTCCGGCATGGGGACTATCTTTTGGGATAGTCCGACATGAAGACTATCGTTTTGGATAGTCCAGCATTGGGACTATCGTTTTATATAGTCCGGCATGGGGACTATCGTTTTGGATAGTCCGGCATTGGGACTATCGTTTTGGATAGTCCGGCATGGGGACTATCGTTTGGGATAGTCCAGCATTGGGACCATCGTTTTGGATAGTCCAGCATGGGGACTATCGTTTTGGATAGTCAGGCACAAGGACTATCGTTTTGGATAGTCCTGCATGGGGACTATCGTTTTGGATAGTCAGGCATAGGGACTATCGTTTTGGATGGTCAGGCATGGGGACTATCGTTTTGGATAGTCCGGCATAGGGACTATCGTTTTGGATAGTCCGGCATGGGGACTATCATTTTGGATAGTCCGACATGGGGACTATTGTTTTGGATAGTCCGGCATGGGGACTATCGTTTTGGATAGTCCTGCATGGGGACTATCTTTTTGGATAGTCCGACATGGGGACTATCGTTTTGGATAGTCCGGCATTGGGACTATGGTTTGGGTAGTCCTGCATGGGGACTATCGTTTTGGATAGTCCGGCATGGGGACTATCGATTTGGATAGTCCGGCATGGGGACTATCGTTTTGGATAGTCCGGCATGGAGACTATCGTTTTGGATAGTCCGGCATTGGGACTATTGTTTTGGATAGTCCGGCATGGGGACTATCGTTGTGGATAGTCCGGCATGGGGACTATCGTTTTGGATAGTCCGGCATGGGACTATCGTTTTGGATAGTCCGGCATGGAGACTATCGTTTTGGATAGTCCGGCATGTTGACTATCGTTTTGGATAGTCCGGCATGTTGACTATCGTTTTGGATAGTCCGGCATGGAGACTACCGTTTTGGATAGTCCGGCATGGGGACTATCGTTTTGAATAGTCCGGCATGGGGACTATCGTTTTGGATAGTCCGACATGGGGACTATCGTTTTGGATAGTCCCGCATGGGGACTATCGTTTTGGATAGTCCGGCATGGGGACTATCGTTTTGGATAGTCCGGCATGGGGACAAACGTCTTGGATAGTCTGACATGGGGACTATCGTTTTGGATAGTTTGGCAGGGGGGCTATCGTTTTGGATAGTCCGGCATTGGGACTATCGTTTTGGATAGTCCGTCATTGGGACGATCGTTTTGGATAGTCCGGCATGGGGACTATCTTTTGGGATAGTCCGACATGAAGACTATCGTTTTGGATAGTCCGGCATTGGGACTATCGTTTTATATAGTCCGGCATGGGGACTATCGTTTTGGATAGTCTGACATGGGGACTATCGTTTTGGATAGTCCGGCATTGGGACTATCGTTTTGGATAGTCCGGCATGTTGACTATCGTTTTTAATAGTCCCGCATGGGGACTATCGTTTTGGATAGTCCGGCATGGGGACTATAGTTTTGGATAGTCCGACATGGGGACTATCGTTTTGGATAGTCCGGCATTGGGACTATCGTTTTGGATAGTCCTGCATGGGGACTATCTTTTTGGATAGTCCGACATGGGGACTATCGTTTTAGATAGTCCGGCATTGGGACTATCGTTTTGGATAGTCCTGCATGGGGACTATCGTTTTGGATAGTCCGGCATGGGGACTATCGATTTGGATAGTCCGGCATGGGGACTATCGTTTTGAAAAGTCCGGCATGGAGACTATCGTTTTGGATAGTCCAACATGGGGACTATCGTTTTGGATAGTCCGGCATTGGGACTATCGTTTTGGATAGTCCGGCATGTTGACTATCGTTTTAGATAGTCCGGCATGGGGACTATCGTTTTGGATAGTCCGGCATGGGGACTATCGTTTTGGATAGTCCGGCATGGGGACTATCGTTTTGGATAGTCCGGCATGGGGACTATCGTTTTGGATAGTCCGGCATGTGGACTATCGTTTTGGACAGTCCGGCATGTGGACTATTGTTTTGGATAGTCCGGCATGGGGACCATCGTTTTGGATAGTCCGGCATGGGGACTATCGTTTTGGATAGTCCTGTATGGGGACTATCGTTTTGGATAGTCCGGCATTGGGACTATCATTTTGGATATTCCGGCATGGGGACTATCGTTGTGGATAGTCCGGCATGGGGACTATCGTTTTGGAAAGTCCGGCATAAGTACTATCGTTTTGGATAGTCCGGCATAGGGACGATCGTTTTGGATAGTCCGGCATGTTGACTATCGTTTTGGATAGTCCGTCATGGGGGCTATCGTTTTGGATAGTCCGGCATGGTGAATATCGTTTTGGATAGTCCGGCATGGGGACAATCGTTTTGGATAGTCTGACATGGGGACTATCGTTTGGGATAGTCCGGCAGGGGGGCTATCGTTTTGGATAGTCCGGCATTGGGACTATCGTTTTGGATATTCCGTCATTGGGACGATCGTTTTGGATAGTCCGGCATGGGGACTATCGTTTTGGATAGTCCGACATGAAGACTATAGTTTTGGATAGTCCGGCATTGGGACTATCGTTTTATATAGTCCGGCATGGGGACTATCGTTTTGGATAGTCCGGCTTGGGGACTATCGTTTTGGATAGTCCGGCATGGGGACTATCGTTTTGGATAGTCCGGCATGGGGACTATCGTTTTGGATATTCCGGCATGTGGACTATCGTTTTGGATAGTCCGGCATGTGGACTATTGTTTTGGATAGTCCGGCATGGGGACAATCGTTTTGGATAGTCCGGCATGGGGACTATCGTTTTGGATAGTCCTGTATGGGGACTATCGTTTTGGATAGTCCGGCATTGGGACTATCATTTTGGATATTCCGGCATGGGGACTATCGTTGTGGATAGTCCGGCATGGGGACTATCGTTTTGGAAAGTCCGGCATAAGTACTATCGTTTTGGATAGTCCGGCATAGGGACGATCGTTTTGGATAGTCCGGCATGTTGACTATCGTTTTGGATAGTCCGTCATGGGGGCTATCGTTTTGGATAGTCCGGCATGGTGAATATCGTTTTGGATAGTCCGGCATGGGGACAATCGTTTTGGATAGTCTGACACGGGGACTATCGTTTGGGATAGTCCGGCAGGGGGGCTATCGTTTTGGATAGTCCGGCATTGGGACTATCGTTTTGGATATTCCGTCATTGGGACGATCGTTTTGGATAGTCCGGCATGGGGACTATCGTTTTGGATAGTCCGACATGAAGACTATCGTTTTGGATAGTCCGGAATTGGGACTATCGTTTTATATAGTCCGGCATGGGGACTATCGTTTTGGATAGTCCGGCATGGGGACTATCGTTTTGGATAGTCCGGCATGGGGACTATCGTTTTGGATAGTCCGGCATTGGGACTATCGTTTTGGATAGTCAGGCATGGGGACTATCGTTTTGGATAGTCAGGCATGGGGACTATCGTTTAGGATAGTCCAGCATAGGGACTATCGTTTTGGATAGTCCGGCATGGGGACTATCATTTTGGATAGTCCGACATGGGGACTATCGTTTTTGATAGTCCGGCATTGGGACTATCGTTTTGGATAGTCCTGCATGGGGACTATCTTTTTGGATAGTCCGACATGGGGACTATCGTTTTGGATAGTCCGGCATTTGGACTATCGTTTTGGATAGTCCTGCATGGGGACTATCGTTTTGGATAGTCCGGCATGGGGACTATCGATTTGGATAGTCCGGCATGGGGACTATCGTTTTGGATAGTCCGGCATGGGGACTATCGTTTTGGATAGTCCAACATGGGGACTATCGTTTTGGATAGTCCGGCATTGGGACTATCGTTTTGGATAGTCCGGCATTGGGACTATCGTTTTATATAGTCCGGCATGGGGACTATCGTTTTGGATAGTCCGGCATGGGGACTATCGTTTTGGATAGTCCGGCATGGGGACTATCGTTTTGGATAGTCCGGCATGGGGACTATCGTTTTGGATATTCCGGCATGTGGACTATCGTTTTGGATAGTCCGGCATGTGGACTATTGTTTTGGATAGTCCGGCATGGGGACAATCGTTTTGGATAGTCCGGCATGGGGACTATCGTTTTGGATAGTCCTGTATGGGGACTATCGTTTTGGATAGTCCGGCATTGGGACTATCATTTTGGATATTCCGGCATGGGGACTATCGTTGTGGATAGTCCGGCATGGGGACTATCGTTTTGGAAAGTCCGGCATAAGTACTATCGTTTTGGATAGTCCGGCATAGGGACGATCGTTTTGGATAGTCCGGCATGTTGACTATCGTTTTGGATAGTCCGTCATGGGGGCTATCGTTTTGGATAGTCCGGCATGGTGAATATCGTTTTGGATAGTCCGGCATGGGGACAATCGTTTTGGATAGTCTGACATGGGGACTATCGTTTGGGATAGTCCGGCAGGGGGGCTATCGTTTTGGATAGTCCGGCATTGGGACTATCGTTTTGGATATTCCGTCATTGGGACGATCGTTTTGGATAGTCCGGCATTGGGACTATCGTTTTGGATAGTCCGACATGAAGACTATCGTTTTGGATAGTCCGGCATTGGGACTATCGTTTTATATAGTCCGGCATGGGGACTATCGTTTTGGATAGTCCGGCATGGGGACTATCGTTTTGGATAGTCCGGCATGGGGACTATCGTTTTGGATAGTCCGGCATTGGGACTATCGTTTTGGATAGTCAGGCATGGGGACTATCGTTTTGGATAGACAGGCATGGGGACTATCGTTTAGGATAGTCCAGCATAGGGACTATCGTTTTGGATAGTCCGGCATGGGGACTATCATTTTGGATAGTCCGACATGGGGACTATCGTTTTTGATAGTCCGGCATTGGGACTATCGTTTTGGATAGTCCTGCATGGGGACTATCTTTTTGGATAGTCCGACATGGGGACTATCGTTTTGGATAGTCCGGCATTGGGACTATCGTTTTGGATAGTCCTGCATGGGGACTATCGTTTTGGATAGTCCGGCATGGGGACTATCGATTTGGATAGTCCGGCATGGGGACTATCGTTTTGGATAGTCCGGCATGGGGACTATCGTTTTGGATAGTCCTGTATGGGGACTATCGTTTTGGATAGTCCGGCATTGGGACTATCATTTTGGATATTCCGGCATGGGGACTATCGTTGTGGATAGTCCGGCATGGGGACTATCGTTTTGGAAAGTCCGGCATAAGTACTATCGTTTTGGATAGTCCGGCATAGGGACGATCGTTTTGGATAGTCCGGCATGTTGACTATCGTTTTGGATAGTCCGTCATGGGGGCTATCGTTTTGGATAGTCCGGCATGGTGAATATCGTTTTGGATAGTCCGGCATGGGGACAATCGTTTTGGATAGTCTGACATGGGGACTATCGTTTGGGATAGTCCGGCAGGGGGGCTATCGTTTTGGATAGTCCGGCATTGGGACTATCGTTTTGGATATTCCGTCATTGGGACGATCGTTTTGGATAGTCCGGCATGGGGACTATCGTTTTGGATAGTCCGACATGAAGACTATAGTTTTGGATAGTCCGGCATTGGGACTATCGTTTTATATAGTCCGGCATGGGGACTATCGTTTTGGATAGTCCGGCTTGGGGACTATCGTTTTGGATAGTCCGGCATTGGGACTATCATTTTGGATATTCCGGCATGGGGACTATCGTTGTGGATAGTCCGGCATGGGGACTATCGTTTTGGAAAGTCCGGCATAAGTACTATCGTTTTGGATAGTCCGGCATAGGGACGATCGTTTTGGATAGTCCGGCATGTTGACTATCGTTTTGGATAGTCCGTCATGGGGGCTATCGTTTTGGATAGTCCGGCATGGTGAATATCGTTTTGGATAGTCCGGCATGGGGACAATCGTTTTGGATAGTCTGACACGGGGACTATCGTTTGGGATAGTCCGGCAGGGGGGCTATCGTTTTGGATAGTCCGGCATTGGGACTATCGTTTTGGATATTCCGTCATTGGGACGATCGTTTTGGATAGTCCGGCATGGGGACTATCGTTTTGGATAGTCCGACATGAAGACTATCGTTTTGGATAGTCCGGAATTGGGACTATCGTTTTATATAGTCCGGCATGGGGACTATCGTTTTGGATAGTCCGGCATGGGGACTATCGTTTTGGATAGTCCGGCATGGGGACTATCGTTTTGGATAGTCCGGCATTGGGACTATCGTTTTGGATAGTCAGGCATGGGGACTATCGTTTTGGATAGTCAGGCATGGGGACTATCGTTTAGGATAGTCCAGCATAGGGACTATCGTTTTGGATAGTCCGGCATGGGGACTATCATTTTGGATAGTCCGACATGGGGACTATCGTTTTTGATAGTCCGGCATTGGGACTATCGTTTTGGATAGTCCTGCATGGGGACTATCTTTTTGGATAGTCCGACATGGGGACTATCGTTTTGGATAGTCCGGCATTGGGACTATCGTTTTGGATAGTCCTGCATGGGGACTATCGTTTTGGATAGTCCGGCATGGGGACTATCGATTTGGATAGTCCGGCATGGGGACTATCGTTTTGGATAGTCCGGCATGGGGACTATCGTTTTGGATAGTCCAACATGGGGACTATCGTTTTGGATAGTCCGGCATTGGGACTATCGTTTTGGATAGTCCGGCATTGGGACTATCGTTTTATATAGTCCGGCATGGGGACTATCGTTTTGGATAGTCCGGCATGGGGACTATCGTTTTGGATAGTCCGGCATGGGGGACTATCGTTTTGGATAGTCCGGCATGGGGACTATCGTTTTGGATATTCCGGCATGTGGACTATCGTTTTGGATAGTCCGGCATGTGGACTATTGTTTTGGATAGTCCGGCATGGGGACAATCGTTTTGGATAGTCCGGCATGGGGACTATCGTTTTGGATAGTCCTGTATGGGGACTATCGTTTTGGATAGTCCGGCATTGGGACTATCATTTTGGATATTCCGGCATGGGGACTATCGTTGTGGATAGTCCGGCATGGGGACTATCGTTTTGGAAAGTCCGGCATAAGTACTATCGTTTTGGATAGTCCGGCATAGGGACGATCGTTTTGGATAGTCCGGCATGTTGACTATCGTTTTGGATAGTCCGTCATGGGGGCTATCGTTTTGGATAGTCCGGCATGGTGAATATCGTTTTGGATAGTCCGGCATGGGGACAATCGTTTTGGATAGTCTGACATGGGGACTATCGTTTGGGATAGTCCGGCAGGGGGGCTATCGTTTTGAATAGTCCGGCATTGGGACTATCGTTTTGGATATTCCGTCATTGGGACGATCGTTTTGGATAGTCCGGCATGGGGACTATCGTTTTGGATAGTCCGACATGAAGACTATCGTTTTGGATAGTCCGGCATTGGGACTATCGTTTTATATAGTCCGGCATGGGGACTATCGTTTTGGATAGTCCGGCATGGGGACTATCGTTTTGGATAGTCCGGCATGGGGACTATCGTTTTGGATAGTCCGGCATTGGGACTATCGTTTTGGATAGTCAGGCATGGGGACTATCGTTTTGGATAGTCAGGCATGGGGACTATCGTTTAGGATAGTCCAGCATAGGGACTATCGTTTTGGATAGTCCGGCATGGGGACTATCATTTTGGATAGTCCGACATGGGGACTATCGTTTTTGATAGTCCGGCATTGGGACTATCGTTTTGGATAGTCCTGCATGGGGACTATCTTTTTGGATAGTCCGACATGGGGACTATCGTTTTGGATAGTCCGGCATTGGGACTATCGTTTTGGATAGTCCTGCATGGGGACTATCGTTTTGGATAGTCCGGCATGGGGACTATCGATTTGGATAGTCCGGCATGGGGACTATCGTTTTGGATAGTCCGGCATGGGGACTATCGTTTTGGATAGTCCAACATGGGGACTATCGTTTTGGATAGTCCGGCATTGGGACTATCGTTTTGGATAGTCCAGCATTCTGACTATCGTTTTGGATAGTCCGGCATGGGGACTATCGTTTTGGATAGTCCGGCATGGGGACTATCGTTTTGGATAGTCCGGCGTGGGACCTATCGTTTTGGATAGTCCGGCATGTGGACTATCGTTTTGGATAGTCCGGCATGTGGACTATTGTTTTGGATAGTCCGGCATGGGGACTATCGTTTTGGATAGTCCGGCATGGGGACTATCGTTTTGGATAGTCCTGTATGGGGACTATCGTATCGGATAGTCCGGCATGGGGACTATCGTTTTGGATAGTCCGGCATGGGGACTATCGTTTTGGATAGTCCGGCATTGGGACTATCGTTTTGGATAGTCCAACATTTGGACTATCGTTTTGGATAGTCCGGCATTAGGACTATCGTTTTGGATAGTCCGGCATGGGGACTATCATTTTGGATAGTCCGGCATGGGGACTATCGTTTTGGATAGTCCGGCATGGGGACTATCGTTTTGGATAGTCCGGCATGGGGACTATCGTTTTGGATAGTCCGGCATGGGGACTATCGTTTTGGATAGTCCGGCATTGGGACTATCGTTTTGGATAGTCCGGAACAGGGACTATCGTTTTGGATAGTCCGGCATGGGACTATCGTTTTGGATAGTCCGGCATGATGACTATCGTTTTGGATAGTCCGGCATGTTAACTATCGTTTTAGATAGTCCGACATGGGGACTATCCTTTTTGACAGTCCGGCATGGGGACTATCGTTTTGGATAGTCAAGCATGAGGACTATCGTTTTTAATAGTCCGGCATAAGGACTATCGTTGTGGATAGTCCAGCATTGGGACTATCGTTTTGAATAGTCCGGCATGGGGACTATCGTTTTGGATAGTCCGGCATGGGGACTATCGTTTTGGATAGTCCGGCATGGGGACTATCGTTTTGGATAGTCCGGCATGGGGATTATCGTTTTAGATAGTCCGACATGAGGACTATTGTTTTGGATAGTCCGGCATAGGGACCATCGTTTTGGATAGTCCGACATGGGGACTATCGTTTTGGATTGTCCGGCATGGGGACTATCGTTTTGGATAGTCCGGTGGGAGGACTATCGTTTTAGATAGTCCGGCTACGGGACTATCGTTTTGGATAGTCCGACATGGGGACTATCGTTTTGGATAGTCCGGCATTGGGATAATCGTTTTGGATAGTCCGGCATTGGGACTATCGTTTTGGATAGTCCGGCATGTTGACTATCGTTTTGGATAGTCCGGCATGGAAACTATCGTTTTGGATAGTCCGGCATGGGGACTATCGTTTTGGATAGTCCGGCATTGGGACGATCGTTTTGGATAGTTCGGCATGGGGACTATCGTTTTGGATAGTCCGACATGAAGACTATCGTTTTGGATAGTCCGGCATTGGGACTATCGTTTTAGATAGTCCGGCATGGGGACTATCGTTTTGGATAGTCCGGCGTGGGGACTATCGTTTTGGATAGTCCGGCATGGGGACTATCGTTTTGGATAGTCCGGCATTGGGACTATCGTTTTGGATAGTCAGGCATGGGGACTATCGTTTTGGATAGTCAGGCATGGGGACTATCGTTTAGGATAGTCCAGCATAGGGACTATCGTTTTGGATAGTCCGGCATGGGGACTATCATTTTGGATAGTCCGACATGGGGACTATCGTTTTTGATAGTCCGGCATTGGGACTATCGTTTTGGATAGTCCTGCATGGGGACTATCTTTTTGGATAGTCCGACATGGGGACTATCGTTTTGGATAGTCCGGCATTGGGACTATCGTTTTGGATAGTCCTGCATGGGGACTATCGTTTTGGATAGTCCGGCATGGGGATTATCGTTTTAGATAGTCCGACATGAGGACTATTGTTTTGGATAGTCCGGCATAGGGACCATCGTTTTGGATAGTCCGACATGGGGACTATCGTTTTGGATTGTCCGGCATGGGGACTATCGTTTTGGATAGTCCGGTGGGAGGACTATCGTTTTAGATAGTCCGGCTACGGGACTATCGTTTTGGATAGTCCGACATGGGGACTATCGTTTTGGATAGTCCGGCATTGGGATAATCGTTTTGGATAGTCCGGCATTGGGACTATCGTTTTGGATAGTCCGGCATGGGGACTATCGTTTTGGATAGTCCGGCATGGGGACTATCGTTTTGGATAGTCCTGTATGGGGACTATCGTTTCGGATAGTCCGGCATGGGGACTATCGTTTTGGATAGTCCGGCATGGGGACTATCGTTTTGGATAGTCCGGCATTGGGACTATCGTTTTGGATAGTCCAACATGGGGACTATCGTTTTGGATAGTCCGGCATTAGGACTATCGTTTTGGATAGTCCGGCATGGGGACTATCATTTTGGATAGTCCGGCATGGGGACTATCGTTTTGGATAGTCCGGCATGGGGACTATCGTTTTGGATAGTCCGGCATGGGGACTATCGTTTTGGATAGTCCGGCATGGGGACTATCGTTTTGGATAGTCCGGCATTGGGACTATCGTTTTGGATAGTCCGGAACAGGGACTATCGTTTTGGATAGTCCGGCATGGGACTATCGTTTTGGATAGTCCGGCATGATGACTATCGTTTTGGATAGTCCGGCATGTTAACTATCGTTTTAGATAGTCCGACATGGGGACTATCCTTTTTGACAGTCCGGCATGGGGACTATCGTTTTGGATAGTCAAGCATGAGGACTATCGTTTTTAATAGTCCGGCATAAGGACTATCGTTGTGGATAGTCCAGCATTGGGACTATCGTTTTGAATAGTCCGGCATGGGGACTATCGTTTTGGATAGTCCGGCATGGGGACTATCGTTTTGGATAGTCCGGCATGGGGACTATCGTTTTGGATAGTCCGGCATGGGGATTATCGTTTTAGATAGTCCGACATGAGGACTATTGTTTTGGATAGTCCGGCATAGGGACCATCGTTTTGGATAGTCCGACATGGGGACTATCGTTTTGGATTGTCCGGCATGGGGACTATCGTTTTGGATAGTCCGGTGGGAGGACTATCGTTTTAGATAGTCCGGCTACGGGACTATCGTTTTGGATAGTCCGACATGGGGACTATCGTTTTGGATAGTCCGGCATTGGGATAATCGTTTTGGATAGTCCGGCATTGGGACTATCGTTTTGGATAGTCCGGCATGTTGACTATCGTTTTGGATAGTCCGGCATGGAAACTATCGTTTTGGATAGTCCGGCATGGGGACTATCGTTTTGGATAGTCCGGCATTGGGACGATCGTTTTGGATAGTTCGGCATGGGGACTATCGTTTTGGATAGTCCGACATGAAGACTATCGTTTTGGATAGTCCGGCATTGGGACTATCGTTTTAGATAGTCCGGCATGGGGACTATCGTTTTGGATAGTCCGGCGTGGGGACTATCGTTTTAGATAGTCCGGCATAAGTACTATCGTTTTAGATAGTCCGGCATGGGGACTATCGTTTTGGATAGTCCGGCATTGGGACTATCGTTTTGGATAGTCCGGCATAAGGATTAACGTTTTAGATAGTCCAGCATTGGGACTATCGTTTTGGATAGTCAGGCACAAGGACTATTGTTTTGGATAGTCCTGCATGGGGACTATCGTTTTGGATAGTCAGGCATGGGGACTATCGTTTTGGATAGTCAGCCATGGGGACTATCTTTTTGGATAGTCCGGCATGGGGACTATCGTTTTGGATAGTCCGGCATGGGGACTATCATTTTGGATAGTCCGACATGGGGACTATCGTTTTGGATAGTCCGGCATTGGGACTATCGTTTTGGATAGTCCTGCATGGGGACTATCGTTTTGGATAGTCCGGCATGAAGACTATCGTTTTGGATAGTCCGGCATGGGGACTAACGTTTTGGATAGTCCGGCATGGGGACTATCTATTTGCATAGTCCGACATGGGGACTATCGTTTTGGATAGTCCGGCATGGGGACTATCGTTTTGGATAGTCCGGCATGGGGACTATCGTTTTGGATAGTCCGGCATAAGTACTATCGTTTTGGATAGTCCGGCATGGGGACTATCGTTTTGGATGGTCCGGCATGGGGTCTATTGTTTTGGATAGTCTGGCATGTTGACTATCGTTTTGGATAGTCCGTCATGGGGACTATCGTTTTGGATAGTCCGGCATGGGGACTATCGTTTTGGATAGTCCGGCATGGGGACAATCGTTTTGGATAGTCTGACATGGGGACTATCGTTTTGGATAGTCCGGAAGGGGGGCTATCGTTTTGGATAGTCCGGCATTGGGACGATCGTTTTGGATAGTCCGGCATGGGGACTATCGTTTTGGATAGTCCGACATGAAGACTATCGTTTTGGATAGTCCGGCATTGGGACTATCGTTTTATATAGTCCGGCATGGGGACTATCGTTTTGGATAGTTCGGCATGGGGACTATCGTTTTGGATAGTCCGGCATGGGGACTATCTTTTTGGATAGTCCGGCATTGGGACTATCGTTTTGGATAGTCCGGCATGGGGACTATCGTTTTGGATAGTCCGGCATGGGGACTATCGTTTTGGATAGTCCAACATGGGGACTATCGTTTTGGATAGTCCGGCATTGGGACTATCGTTTTGGATAGTCCGGCATTTTGACTATCGTTTAGGATAGTCCCGGCATGGGGACTCTCGTTTTGGATAGTCCGGCATGGGGACTATCGTTTTGGATAGTCCGGCATTGGGACTATCGTTTTGGATAGTCCGGCATGGGGACTATCGTTGTGGATAGTCCGGCATGGGGACTATCGTTTTGGATAGTCCGGCATGGGACTATCGTTTTGGATAGTCCGGCATGGAGACTATCGTTTTGGATAGTCCGACATGGGGACTATCGTTTTGGATAGTCCGGCATTGGGACTATCGTTTTGGATAGTCCGGCATGTTGACTATCGTTTTTAATAGTCCCGCATGGGGACTATTGTTTTGGATTGTCCGGCATGGGGACTATCGTTTTGGATAGTCCCGCATGGGGACTATCGTTTTGGATAGTCCGGCATGGGGACTATCGTTTTGGATAGTCCGGCATGGGGACAAACGTCTTGGATAGTCTGACATGGGGACTATCGTTTTGAATAGTTTGGCAGGGGGGCTATCGTTTTGGATAGTCCGGCATTGGGACTATCGTTTTGGATAGTCCGTCATTGGGACGATCGTTTTGGATAGTCCGGCATGGGGACTATCTTTTGGGATAGTCCGACATGAAGACTATCGTTTTGGATAGTCCAGCATTGGGACTATCGTTTTATATAGTCCGGCATGGGGACTATCGTTTTGGATAGTCCGGCATTGGGACTATCGTTTTGGATAGTCCGGCATGGGGACTATCGTTTGGGATAGTCCAGCATTGGGACCATCGTTTTGGATAGTCCGGCATGGGGACTATCGTTTTGGATAGTCAGGCACAAGGACTATCGTTTTGGATAGTCCTGCATGGGGACTATCGTTTTGGATAGTCAGGCATAGGGACTATCGTTTTGGATAGTCAGGCATGGGGACTATCGTTTTGGATAGTCCGGCATAGGGACTATCGTTTTGGATAGTCCGGCATGGGGACTATCATTTTGGATAGTCCGACATGGGGACTATTGTTTTGGATAGTCCGGCATGGGGACTATCGTTTTGGATAGTCCTGCATGGGGACTATCTTTTTGGATAGTCCGACATGGGGACTATCGTTTTGGATAGTCCGGCATTGGGACTATGGTTTGGGTAGTCCTGCATGGGGACTATCGTTTTGGATAGTCCGGCATGGGGACTATCGATTTGGATAGTCCGGCATGGGGACTATCGTTTTGGATAGTCCGGCATGGAGACTAACGTTTTGGATAGTCCGGCATTGGGACTATTGTTTTGGATAGTCCGGCATGGGGACTATCGTTGTGGATAGTCCGGCATGGGGACTATCGTTTTGGATAGTCCGGCATGGGACTATCGTTTTGGATAGTCCGGCATGGACACTATCGTTTTGGATAGTCCGGCATGTTGACTATCGTTTTGGATAGTCCGGCATGTTGACTATCGTTTTGGATAGTCCGGCATGGAGACTACCGTTTT
>JAQYXR010000766.1:0-58283 GCA_030545055.2 Neoaliturus tenellus
AAATCCCCGATAACCAACAATCAGCCTGGGCAAAGAGATTAATCACAGATAATTAACATTATTTGGTCATTACAACCGGTCATGATTGCAAAATTTGTTTACTCCCTATGATGGATAATTCTACTCTGCATATACTCAACTTCTGTTTATTCTTTCCAGTTGACAATAGTAGTGAAGGGGAAATCAAAGCAAAATAAATCAGTGAAACTCAACACTACACATGCATTTCTACAATCAAAGAATACAAAATCTAATAACTTAATGTGGATGGAAATGGTAAAGAATGAAAAACATACAACTAGTTTGGTAATACTCAAAATTAAAATGTGATTAAGTAAAGTTACGATTGAGTTTCATTAAATTTTGAGTAATTCATAAACTCAATTTCATCATCTATTGATATCTTACCCTTCATTGAAAAAGTAAAATTCAATTCAATTTATTCAATTCAAATACCTTTATTCCCAAAAATGGTATAGAAATATAATATATCATATAAAACAAATACAATTAAACAAACCTTAAAGCCAAAAATGAAATAAGCCTACATATTGAGGGTGCCTGTGAGTGATGAGACTCCGTCAACCAGTGTTTCAGTGGGATGACATGGATTTTTGCTGAAAATTTTCAATAATCGGTTTTTTGAGAGTAAAAAGTGGATTTAAAACTGTTGCAAAGCCACTAAAATAATTGTTATGATAATAATAACACTTAATAATATTAACAATAAAATTAAATCCCCTAAGACAGTTAAAAAGAAAACAAATTTAGAGCCTTGAACAAGAAAAAAAATATTTACTTTGTTATTTGTACCCTATAACACAACCATGCAACAGTTTACTCTGTGAATATAAATCAGAAAAAAGAAACAATACGCAGTCAGGTTGTGTGAATGCGTGTAATTTATACGTCTATAGCAGTTGGTCGAGGCTTCTCTGGTCCTAACAAGGATAAAATAGTTTATTTACTTGTTTGTTTTCCAGTCCACGTGGTTTTTTACGAGCATAATCATGATACTAAATTACATATTTCATAATATTATTTGGAAAATAAAATATTAATTTGATTATGGGGAAAACCATGCAGTAAATTACTGCAACAAATTTTTTACAACAGTTCTTAAATATATATTCAATATTTTTTCTATTAGGAAGTATTTAAAAAAAAACGTAAAGTTTTTTACATCCCAAAATACTTCTACCAATCATATAACATGGTAAATTAGAATAAGCACTCGCATTCGCTTAGTTATAGGCATTAGCTCTGGGTTATGACCAGCGGGCCCGGATTGAAAGTTCAATATTCAACTTCCTGTACCTTATCTACTGTACATCCTTTTGGCCACTCCTTTTAAACGGTGGTCCACCTGCAATTAAAATAGAATCTACAAGCTATTTCGGATTAAAAAGACATAAACAGAAGTTGAGTGTATACAGAGTAGAATTATCCATCATAGGGAGTAAACAAATTTTGCAATCATAGCGGTTGTAATGACCAAATAATGTTAATTATCTGTGATTAATCTCTTTGCCCAGGCTGATTGTTGGTTATCGGGGATTTGCTTTGTTGGCGATTGTGAAATTCAGTCTAAAAATAGTTAATTGGATCAGAATATAATTTATATTTACATTGGTTTGTTGAACCAGTCGAATTATACATTTTGTATCAAGGTAAACTTGTACAAAAAGGCAATTTCACATTTCGTGTATCATATTTTGAATTAATCAATAACGGACTATTAAAATTCAATCTCGCAGGTCTTCAAGAAAGGAGAATGTCATTTAATTGTGGACCCCCTCGTATAACAAGACAAACCATGTATTATATTATACATCTTAAATACATTTTAATATATTGGTATGTATAGTTTTATCATTACGTTTTTTTCATATTCATTTTTTTAAACTACAAAAATTGACCGATGAGTTTAATTTATCTATATGTTCATCCGATAATATATTCTATGACGTATGAGAATATATCTCAAAATCCAAAACTAAGAGAGAAGATTGCGGAGGCCTAAGGAGTTGTTGTTGCGGCACCCCCCTCCAAGAATTGGCTTGCCTTGTTAAACCATCTTAAATATTACATTTTTCCACATTAGCCATCCAATGGAGACAAAATCTTTTATTTTCCATTTTTTAAATTCTTTTCACACGCTCCCATCAAAATTAGTATTTGTAACCAAGTACCTAGTTGCAACTCTATTCTTTTTTTTAAATGACCAGTGAAACGTTTAATAACTAGATATTCTCTATTTGGGTGTATTAATTTATATAATTGATATAAATAAATTAAAGAATAATCAGCCATGATGAATATTATAGTTGAATATTCGGATTGAATATCGATAGCTCTAAGATGAAGCACTCAAGTCATCTGTGTCTAAGGCTATTAAGTCCGACTCACGCTCACTTTGATCATCCTATGCAACAAAGGGACAGAAAACCGTCCAAGATCTCGAGCCCAATATCTCCCCTGTCGTCGCAGCTGCCAATTATTTGCTTTCTCCGAACTAAAGCTTCTGTTTGATAAGCTGACGAAACAGGACGAAGAGAAAGGTGCATTCGACTTAACAAGAGTCGATATTTGTTTATACAAAGTAAAAGGAGTCTTTTGTAACAACTAAGAGAATTCTAGTTTGGAGAAAAGTTATTGAAAAAAACATGTTTTGTCAGAAAATTTATGTTAAAAAATAGGTAAATGTCAATGCTCATCTGAGCATTAAGCCTCATTTATTTGGTTGTCGTTATTTACTTAACTTTTTCTTATTGTTCAACATATTATGAGAACATAAGATTGTATTATTAAAAGTTTATGATTCACATCTATCCTTTAAGAACATCTATGTTTTAGTATTCTAACACTATCATTAACTAAACAGATTTTAAAAATTAAAATATTGAGGATATTATTTTGAAATTGTATTATATCCAATATTATAGCTCTTATAATTTAAGACTATCAATAATGTTCAAATTTAACACTTTACATCATAGTTATAGAGCGAAGCTCGGCTCCCCGGTACTATATGATTAATCAAAATTGATATTTCATATCAGGAAAACGTGAGCCCAGATAATGAGCAATTATGCACGGGATTGGAATGTTAATAACTCGATCGACATGGCAACTCCTACTGGCTGCCCATAGTTAATTTGCTAAAGAACAGAAATCCAATACTTATAATATACAACATGTTATAATAAAACAATAACTTTTAACGCTAGCGCGATTCGATATACAGGACGTCACCAAATTATCGACTAAAACTTCACCGTTATTCCTTAGGTTCAAACTGAATTCACTATGCAATGTACGGTACCATCTTGTTTGGTTTTCGATCTATCTGCCTGTATTCTTTGTTTTCAATAGATACTCAATATCTTTCTTTAGTAAAAGATACCAAACTAAAATTTAGCATGGTGGTTTTATATTATTTATTTACATTTTAACTAATAATTTTAAAGTTGTATCAATTCCGGTTTCATATAGCGGCAATTTATAATTTTCAAAGTTTAATATCTCAAATAATTTTACAAAATTTTAAAATATTACAAAAAATCTGTAAAATTTAACTATTTAAACAACAATACTGATTGTTGGAAACATTAAAAAAAATTCTTTAAGAGTAAATTATATTTTTTATTGACAGAAACCACACTTAATTTAAGCAATTTGGTGAAATTGTAATGTTTTCGTTGTTTTCGGCCAGACAGTTGGAAATATAAGCAAGATCGGGTTACAATTTAATAATGTAATAAATCCGGTTTGTTTCAACCTACAAGAACAATCTGGTGAAGATTTTGTCGATAATTTTTGAACACCCTATAATCCTTAATATCATCATTGGATGGCATGTTTTTATTTTGAAAGAAGGTCTCCAATGCTGCCGAACTGTTTGTTTGGTCTCAGTATCGTGATAGGTTAGTGCCGTGATATGTCATCAGTCAGTTTCGATCTACTGGCATTTGGCACGCTATTTGATATTCGGAGGTGCTATCTACACCTCCCAGTTGGCGTCTCCATTTGTTTATCCCTCTAAAAAAATCGCCCACCCCTTAGCGAAATTTGATGAGGTCATAATTCGTCCCATAAATCCTATGGGTAAATAAACAGTTTTGTAACCTGTAATCCTGTTTGTTGTAAACAGTTATTGTAAAAAGTCAAGACATCAGTTATCAGTTGATCAGTTATCAAATCATACATGTTGACTTCATAAAATCCATGGATCAGTGATCAAATCATACATGTTGACTTCATAAAATCCATGCACACTTCAAGTGCTTAGTACGACGGAATGCATAACTAATGAAACTTTCAATGTTTTATTTGCTCTATTCAATAACGTCAATAGTAGCGATATAAAAATTAGTCGTAGCTTACTTTTTATATTAAAGTATAACATTCTTAATAGTTTGAAGTACAGGAAAGTGGGCCTAAACATTTCACCCATTGATATTTTTAGCCAAATACTTTTATGTGCTCAACAGCTTCAGTTTTATTTGTTAGTACCAGGGGGACCGAGCTTAAGCTCGGTAAAATTATTTCTTTCGCTCTCACACAAAGCTCGTTCGCTTCGCTCACTCGCCAGACCGAGAGGACCTGCACCTTGGTATAATTTTCCTAAACTACAGGTTAAAGATGTAACACATTGATTTATGTCTACAGTTATCAGCTGATTTTTGTTCAATTAATAAAATCTCCATAAGGATAACATGGGATCTTTGAAGGGCTCTAGCGCGAAAACCGGATTTTTCCCAGACATGGGACCAGCTCCAATCGATTTCTGGTGGCCAAAACCCCCATATTCAATAAAAAAATCAAAAATCCTTGGAGCGAAAAAAAAGTTTGCCCGGACAAATGGAGCTTGTTTTAGAGTATAAGATAATGTTTTTGTTTTTTTTTTTTTGCTATATGTTTTTAAATATATGTAAAATAATTGAACTACATGAAATATTACAGTAAAACATCCTTACATTTAGTCAAATAAATATTTTTTCATCGTAAGGTACATTGTAATGAATATATAGGCGAAAGGTTTACTTAATATAATTATAGTCTAATAATACACAGAAAAAATGAAAAGTTTTTAAATTTAGGTAATTCGTTTAATGTACTATAGACATTTTTCGTCAATTAATATAAATTTGTATGGTTTCATGTATTTTGAAACACTATTGATAAATGTAAATTTTATGTATGAATATTATTTGTTATTACCAAACGGACCTCAGTATCAAGTTCCTACTTATCAAAGTCGCTATTAGTAAATTCAATAACTACCACCTCCCGAATATCCGTGTATATAGAGTTATGAATGAAATTAATATTTAAAAAATAAATCTAAAATAATCGTAAAATCAGAGCAAGATTATGTTGAGAAATGTGACAGCGATGTGTCTTACTTAGTAAACGAACCCCCACACTACTTAACGCATTTAAATTTGGAATGACAAGTGGATTTCTTACAATTTATAAGTTGTGTGTGGTGTAAAATGTTGATTTATTTCGAAAGCTTACCATTGCTCGTTGAAAATTACCAAATTTTCCTTAACACTTTACTACCCTACAATCCTACCTTAATAGACACCTGAAAGTCTTGAAAAATATTAATTAAAACTAATAGAACACTTCAATCCTAATATCGTCTGAAAAATCTCATGAAAAAGCACAAATAATGTATAGAAAACGAACTTTCTAAACGATTTATAGTTATATCAACCTTTTTCGTATGCCTTCATTTCTAATGTTTAAAATTGAGTTTGGAATAGGAAATACCATAAATTATTTATAAACCTTTACCGCGGATTCGGAACAGGAGCCCGAGGGAATGTGATGTGCCAAATAAATATAAATTGCTCCCTTCTGCCCCAGAGACAATGATTACCTTACGAACCAAAATGTGTTCCATTCCTCTTTTGCTCATGCAATTTTTTAAAGAGTTGGTTTATGTGTTGTTAAAATATTAGTAGTGGGAAAAAGCCACTTCTAAACCGGAAGTGACGTCAGCTGCCAGGGCAGCTTGCAGGGGTCAGATGGTGTCAGTTGCCAGGGCAGCTGCAGGGTGCAGATGGCGAGAGCATATGCCCTGAATTTGAAGTAGAATTGGGCATGAATGAAGAGTTAGTTGAAAAGTAAAATTCAACTGTGTTAACTAAACTCTAAAAGTTGAACAAAAATTAAGAGTAAGATCAAAACTGAAATTCAACAGTTATAACTGGGGGCCTGGAAAGTATGTCAAGGTCATCCAGAGTAAGTTTTAAAAAAGCCTACCCAACTACCACCAGAAATAGTTTAAAGTTGAACTAGTTGGTGATAGTGGGATAATTAATTCATTCGTGCCATGGGAGAGGTGTTTATTGTTTGAAAGTTGGCGATCGAATGAGAAGCGCCGCCTAGGGAGAGGGCCTATAAAACGGCAACCTTCCCCCCACCACCCCTTCCCCCACTCCTTTAGACTAATAACCGGTCGCCGACTCTATGTGGTAAAACTGTACCAGACATGGCGGCCGCCATGGATAAGTCTAACCTCAAATATTAGCTCAGCTGAACAGAATAGAGAAGGATGAAGTAGGAATTGTGGTTAGAGCACTTATATAAGGAATAGTGGGGGTAAAATAAAAAAACTTGTTGAACACAGTCGATAGGTGTAACAAGTTCAAAGTTGTTGAATTGTAACATAGAATGCAAAATGTTGTAAATAACATTATCATCAACATTAACCTGCGAAGTCTTTGAGTATAATGGGTTAAAACTGTACTTCTTCCTAACTCTATTTAAATTAGTTCTACACTTTGAAATTGAAGGTTTAGAAGTACTTCGTAATATGTGTTGTGTTCGCAAAAGCTTTAATTTTAAACATTGTGCAGTCATCATAACCGATGTGTTAAGTTCAGAAGTTAAAATAAGACTGAGATATAAAATGAAGTGTAAAAGAAATTGAAACAGAAAGCCAGAGTAGTAATTTTATAGGTTAGAATTTACGAAGGCTATTCCATGGATAATTCTAACCTCAAACCTAGTAAGTGAAGTAGTCATAACATAAAACTAACGAGAGATGATGACCGAGCGGATGCGAGGCAATGAATGTTTGTAGCGCGATAAACTACCCACCTTTATAGAGGCAATAACTCCAGCCAGATGGCGGCAGATGGCAAGCAAATGACTGGTTGACCGACTTTCACCTGAGTAGTAAGAGAAGTAGGGTTCTGTGTCTATCCCTACTCCTTGGGGTCAATGACCGACAGGAAAGGTCAATGACCTCCCCCCCCCCCTCCCCCCCCCCTCCCCCCCCCTCCCCCCCCCCCGAAAAAATGGAGCCCCCCCCCCCCCGAAAAAATGGAGCCCCCCCCCCCCTTCCCCCACTCCTTCCCCCACTCCTCCAGGTCAATGGCCGGTCACTACCGGTTGTTGACTTTATGTGGTGAAACCAGACTAAATATGGCAGCTGCCATGGATAATTCTAACCTCAAACCTGCTGCGCATGCAACGAGTTCTCCGGATCGGAATAGTGACTATGCTATTGCGCATGCGCCTAGTCCTGTATTACTCACTTTAGCGCTACTGCACATGGATAATTCTAACCTCAAACCTTAGTTTTGCGTTGCTGTGCATATGCTGCTCCCCACTCCTTCGCCTTCCTTTTACACTGCTGCGAACTGGACTGGATTGAACACTGTACTGGAGTGAAACAACTTCCCCCACTACTCGAGAATCCGAGGAGCAATACGAGCCTGATCTTAGCGTCAGTCGTCAACAAACTTTCATAGCGAAAGGTTGTTGGCGACTCAGCAAGAGGTTTCAAATATATAGTAGGCCTATATATATTTGAACTTCTTCTACTATGTTGCGTTTTTTAATGCAATGTGGTATATGTGTGTGTGTGTGTGTGTGTTTAGTTTTAAGTTGTATTTAATTTAAGAAATAATTTGCGCATTGCGATGTTAGTTATAAGTTGGGTTTAGCATTAAGGTGTATTAATTTTAAGAGGTGTTTAGCATTAAGGTGTATTAATTTTAAGAATAATGATGGTATTTGGTTGTGTTGAATTATTTGGTTTTTAATAATGATGTGTTGTTAGTTTTAAGTGTTGATATTAATAATTTATGTTGTTGTTTTGCCTTTCAGCTAGATGTTAGGGGGTAGATTAACTGTAAATTCAGAAGTTCAGTTGAACTTCACTTAGAAGGGGTGGGACATCCGCAAATTGCGGACTAGGTTTTTTGCATTTTGTTTAGGAATATGATGGGTGGGATTAGTTTGGGTGGGTGTTAGAGTTGCGTTTCTGCATTAGCTGTTCCAGTTTCCCTGAAATTAATGGTTACGCTTTGATGCGGACGGGACGTTACGCTTTGATGCGGACGGACCAGGGCCTCCCTGCTGTTCCAGTTTCCCTGAAATTAATGGTTACGCTTTGATGCGGACGGGACGTTACGCTTTGATGCGGACGGCCCAGGGACCTCCCTTGCAGAACGTAACTAGTGGGTTGGGAGTGGGAACCGCTAGGCAAACAGGGTGGTGGGAACAGTATTACTGTTCCCATCACCTTGGATCATTATAAATCTTGAATGACCTTGACCCACTTTCGGAAGGGTCAATGACCCCCCCCCCCCTCCCCCCCCCCGAAAAAATGGAGCCGATTCCCCCCCCCCCTCCCCCCCCCTCCCCCCCCCTCCCCCCCCCCCGAAAAAATGGAGTCGACCCCCCCCCCCTCCCCCATTCCTACCCCCACTCCTACCCCCACTCCTTCCCCCACTACGGGTGAACGACCGGTCATGACCTGAAAAATTAAAATGGCTATAACTTGATAACGGATTGACGGATTTGGACAAGCGATACATCATTGAAAAGGTCTATGTAAGACAAACATTTTGGTAAAAGAAGAATTTGGTTATCTTATTTTAGTCAAAAGTTATGCGAATTATTTTAAATAAATACCTTCTCTTTCCCCTTTTCCCCCACCTCCCAGGTCAATAATCAGTCTCGGCCAGCTGCTACCCCTCTCATTTGCATATTGTTATAAAAGACGTACCGACTGCGGCTAACATTTCATTCTGATTCCAGACGTTACGCTGCGAACTTGGAGCCACAACCATGTTATCTCTGCTAACTACAACTTCTACTTCGACTTCTATTTCTACTACGGCTGTTCCTGCACCTAAGAAAACTCTTCGCCTCAAAAACCTTCCTGATTGCTACAAGAATCGACTTGCATCTCAACCTTCAACTTCTGGAGCTATTCTTCCGCCAACTAACACTTCTAGACTTCGTAGTATTTTTTCACCGCCTTCGCCTTCAAAGGACTCCGCACCACCATCAACTACTATGCTGCCACCGCAGAAGCCAGTTCACCACCATCCTAATACCCCTTCCGTTGAAACCATTGTTCATCGTCTAAGCACACCCATTATCCCACTATCACCATTGCCTCCTACCCCACCACTTAGTACACCTGAAGATCATACCTATCACAAAACTGAATCCTTTCAACCTGCTACTAAATCATCTCCTAAATCAGCTCCTAAACCAGCTTCTAAACCAGCTCCTAAACTTACTCCTAAACCTACTCCTAAACCCGCTCCTTCAGAGCAATTTCAATTATTACAAGAACAGCGTCGTAGGGCATTTAGCCGTCCCACTACTTGCCCTGAAATGCTTACTAGGGGAATTAAGAAAGGATCACCTTGTGGGAGGAAATGTGTAAAAAACGAAAGTTTTTGCCGTGTACATGTCGTAAAACACATTTCTGAACTACAAGTGACAGAAACCCCCACTGTTGAATACCAATCCAAAATTATTGGTGTGAAAGGAAATAGGCTTAAGAGAGGTTGTGTCTATTTTTTTGAAAGTGTTATTGACAACGAACACATTTTGGCAACTTGTAACGGCGTAAGATATAATATTAAAGTGATTGAATCCTTGCGCAAAGAGAAATCCGTTTATGAGTTAGACTCTAAAGACTATCTCCTCAGACACAAACTGGATGGTATTACAAGGTGGGGGCGTAGCAAGTAAATTCACATAGCTTTTTCCAAATTATTGCTTAAAAAAAATACTGGGGGAGAAACACAACGCGTTATAGCGTCGTGTTTCTCCCCCATTATTTTTTAACACTCTAAGTCTCGTGACCTACTAACCTACTTCCATCCAAGTAGTAAGAAAAGTACTTCCCCCACTCCTTTGGGTCGATGACTGGTCATGGTCAGCACCTACCCCTCATTTGCATACTATTATAAAAGCGGAGCGAGCGTTGGTCACCCCTTCATTTTTCTTCTACATGCCGCTCTTGTCGTTTCGTCTCTGCTGTTTATAATATTTCTTGCTTCAAAATGCCTCCTCATCTGAATGAAAATTTTAATTTTTCTGAAATTTCTGATGTTTTTGAACAATCTGAAGACACTTTAAGTAACGACAGTGAAAGTGAAGATGATGAGGACGATGATGATTATACTGTTGAACTTAGTGAAGAACGTAAAGTCATAGCAATTGATCCACAATTTCCATTTGATACAATAGAAAAGTTTATGGCTGAAGCTAATAAATGGTTGGACTCAGGATGTTATGTACGAATTGACTCTTTTATATTGTATGGTGATAGTCATTCTTTCCTTGTCACACCAAATGACAGAGACCGCATGTTGCAGTGGGCACAATCTATGATGGAGTGCTACGAACAAGGTGTGGACACTGGCGGCTATTTTCTTGCACAACTAGTGTAATAACAAATTACCCTTCCCCCACGTAGTGAAGAAGGAAAAGAAATATTAGGAATTTAATTATAATACTTCCTTCCACATATAAAGAAGAGGGGGAAAGGAGTGGGGATTATAAAGTGGTGGGGGAATGTGTATAAATGAAGGTTGTTTCAAGAGACTTTTATTATTATTGTGGCTTTAGCAGAAACAACATGGAGTTTAAATCTTCAGCAAAAATAAGGAATAATATAATAAAGAAAGAAATTCGCAAGAAAGAAAAGATTGAACTTATAAAATTACAACTTATAATACCTTCCATTGAAATTGGATGTAGCAAACTAAAGACTTTGGTGAAAACTAACGAATATTTGTTACAATTGCTAAAAACAATCGAAGAGTTGAAGAGAAAGAATGGACATTCTACATAGTAAAATTTGAACATTTTAATATAAATAAGTAAACTGAAAAAAGTAGATGTAGAATAGAGAGCGAGGAATAGATCACTTTGTGGTAATGGACTAACATGCCACTTAGTGCTCTATTCCTCGTTCTCGCGTTAAAATTGGATTACCTTGACCTATTTGTTCGACTGTTAGAATTTGGTTAACACTGTTGAATTTCAGTTTTGAACTAATGTTTATTCTTGTTCAAATGTTAGAGTTTCTTAACACTGTCGAATTTTAGTTTTGAACTAACTTTTAATTTATGCGAATTTTTAGTTCAACTCTAGTTAATTTATGTGCAAATTTAGTTTAACCAAGTGCCTGTGCTCTAGCCATTTCTACCCTAACATTTGTTCTTTCAACATCTGTCCCATAACATCTGTCCTAATAGATGTTTGGAGGGCAGGTGTTTGGTTTTAAAAGTAACTAAAATTAGTTGGGTGGGGGAAAGTTAGTTAAAGCTTGAATATAAAGAAGTATATACTAAAACTCCAATGGGAATAAAGAACACGAATGAACAATTAGTTTGTTGAAGGTTAATATTTTTATTTAAAAAGTTTGATTTCCTTGTATAGTGAAGAAGATGAAATAGTGGTGGGGGGACCGTTATAAAAGGAGGAACGCGAGAGCCTATTTCATTTCTTGGCAAAATTTCGAAGAGTAAACATCTCAACATGTATCGTTGCGATAAATGTTCGGAATCGTTTCACGATGAAATTCTATTAGACTGTCATAAAGAACTAATTCACAACAACCCAGAAGAAAAACAAGAACAACAAGAACAAGAACAACAAGAAGAACAAGAACAACAAGAAGAACAAGAACAACAAGAAGAACAAGATGAAATAACAGCAACATCTTCAACTACTTTACCGAATCTACAAGTATTTGCATTACCCGGTAAAGTAGTAATGCATCATAAGATTCAAAATGAAAACTTGAAGCTAGAAGAATTTATTAGAGAAGCAAAACCAATCGTAAGTAAAATTTTAAAAGAAGAATTGAAAAGATTAAACTTTCTTAAATTTGGTTTACTACTAGAAGCTATGTTTATAAATGTACAAGAAGAATTATCACCAAGAGGATTCATAACAAAAAACCGAACCATTATGGAAAGTTCAAACATTGATTCAATAATAGAAAATTGTATAGAAGAAATATTAACAAAAATTCAGGAACACGAAGGAAGAGGATCCGGATGGAGTCTTACAAGTATTGAAGTATTAGATATAAGAGTTCATAAACATGGATATGGACTAATGGGATCTAGTTACATTCCTTTACCAAAAAGAATTGAAAATACAAAATCTTGTGTTAATGTTAAAAATGAAGACAATGAATGTTTTCGTTATGCAATGACAGCTAAATTTGTACCACCACTTCATGTGAATAGACCTAACCAAGAATATGAAAATCAAAGATTTAGATACAATTTTCAAGGAATCACTTATCCTGTGTCACTGAAAGATATATCAAAATTTGAGAAGAAAAATCCTGGTACGTCTATCAATGTTTTTGCATTAGATAGTTCAAACAAAGTGTATCCTTTACGTATTGCAAAAGAAGAGCTACCAGATCATACGGATTTACTACTACTAACGCGAGGAGATGTGTCTCACTATGTGTACATAAAGCAATTTGATCGTCTTGTTAATAAGCAGCTTTCTAAAGATCGACACAGAAAGTTAATTTGCAAGAGATGTTTCAATTTTAAACGAGATGGGCTACACTCAAGAGAATGGTTACAAGAGCACAAAAGATTATGTAACAATAATTATGAAGCAAAGATTATTTTACCTTCGGAAAGCAGAGCATTTGTTACATTTGAAAAGGTTCATCATCAGTACCGTATTCCTCTAGTTGTGTATGCGGACTTTGAATCAACACTTGTTCCTGTTGAAGATGAAAATTGTGAAGCTAGAAAAAGTGTCAAGTATCAAATGCACAAACCAAACAGTTTTTGTTTAATGGTTAAATCAACATTATCAGAAGAACATTTAAACAGATATGGATTAACTTCAGAACCTCTAGTATATCGTGGTGAAAATGTAGAAAAAATATTTCTTGATCACTTATATTCAATAGCTGGAAATGCACAAAGATTATATACAAATATTGTACCAATGAAACCGATGGAGGAAGAAGAAGAAATTCAACATGAAAATGCAACTCGATGTTTCTTATGCAAAAATGATTTTACTATTGAGAATTATAAAGTTAAAGATCACGATCACCTCACAGGTTATTACAGGGGTGCTGCTTGTAATAAATGCAACTTAAGCTATCGTTTACCACTATTTATTCCTGTGGTTCTGCATAACCTCAGTGGGTACGATGCTCATTTTATAATACCTGAACTAGGAAGAGACGATGGTAAAATCGATGTGTTAGCTGAAACTTCAGAAAAGTTCATAAGTTTTTCCAAAGAAGTTGGAAACATGAAACTAAGATTCTTAGACTCCTACAGATTTATGCCGTCGAGTTTGTCCAAACTTTCAGAAAATTTAAGGAAACAAGATTTAATCGAAACAAAGAAGATTGTAAATAACGACAAACTGGATTTGGTACTTCGGAAAGGTGTGTTTCCATATGATTACATAGACAGTTTAGAAAGATTTAATGAAACATCACTTCCGGCTAAAGAAGAATTCAAAAGTAAACTTTATGACATGGACATATCTCAAGAGGACTATGATCATGCATGTAAAGTATGGAACGATTTAGGATTTAGAACATTGGGAGAATATTCAGATTTTTATGTTAAATTGGATGTAACTTTACTATGTGATATAATGGAAGAATTTAGAAATACATGTTTTGCAGCATATGGATTGGACCCTCTTCATTCGTACACTTCACCTGGATTAGCATGGCAAGCTATGTTGAAAGAAACAAATTGTAAAATACAACTTCTTACTGATATAGATATGGTTATGATGTTAGAGTCAGGAGTTCGAGGGGGATTGACGCAAAGCGTTACACGATATTTCAAGGCGAACAACAAGTATCTGCCCGATTATGATGCATCAAAACCAACAACATTCCTGGGTTATTTTGATGCAAATAACTTATACGGATGGGCAATGTCGAATCCCCTTCCATATGATAATTTTAAATGGATAGATCCAGAATCGATTGGAAACATAATGGATATACCGAAGCATGGTGAAACTGGTTACATTTTTGATGTTAATTTTGAATATCCTGAACATCTTCATGATCAACATTATGATTTACCACTTCTTCCTAAGACTGAAATTTCCCCTACTGGAAGATGGCCAAAATTAATGATGACTTTAACCGACAAGTCTCGATATGTTGGACACTACTGGATGATACAACAAGCTTTAGACTTAGGATTGAGAATTACAAAAATTAATCGAGTACTACAATTTTCTCAATCTTGTTGGTTAAAACCTTACATCGACAACAACACAAGAAGAAGAGCCACTGCTACATCAAGTTTTCAAAAAGATTTTTTCAAATTAATGAATAACGCAATATTTGGCAAGACTTTGGAAAACAAAAGGAAACATAAGGATATCAAATTGGTAACTGATCCAGTAAAATTACAGAAATTGGTGCAACAACCAAACTTTGGTTCATCTATAATTATTAATGAAAATCTAGTTGTTATTTCCATGAACAAGAAGTCAGTTACAATGGATCGTCCTTTGTATCTTGGAATGTCAATCTTGGATATTTCAAAAACACATATGTACGAGTTTCATTATAAGAAAATGGTTAACTATTATGGAAGAGAGAACATTGGTATTGCATATATGGACACGGATGCACTAATTTACTGGATTAAAACAAATGACATGTATGAAGATCTACGCACCTTTATATATAAAGATGATTTCGACTTTTCCGATTATCCTAAGGATCATCCAAATTACGACTATGACAGAAATAAGAAAGTATTGGGAAAATTTAAAGATGAAACAAATGGTGTGCCGATGATGGAAATTGTAGCATTAATGTCCAAACTGTATTCATTTCAACTGTACATAAACGAGAGGAACGAACATCAAGTCACGAAGAAGGCCAAAGGAATAAAAACTTCTTTCCTGAAAAAGAACGTACAGTTTGAACATTATAAAAGATGTTTGTTTGAAAATGTTGAAACAACTGCAACGTTCAACACTATTAGAAGTTATAATCATCAACTATTTAGTGTCAAACAAACAAAGTGGGCATTAAGCTACAAAGATGACAAGCGCTCTTTTTCTTTTTTTTTTAGAAGATAAAATTAATACTTTACCATTCGGCCACTACTCTCTAAACCCTATCGACCAGTAAACCTATTCTTCGTCCTCTACCTTCTTCCTTTTTCCTTTCCGTAAAGAAGAGGGGACATGGCAAGCCCAATGCCATGTTCCCTCTTTTTTACACTAATATGAATTGGCCTTGACCTATATTCAAACTATATAAATGAGAATAAACTATTCTATGGATCAGTATTTTTACATGCGGTGTACAAGCAACATCTGAAGATGGAAAGTGTGAAGGACAAGATTGTAAATGAACTACATAAACCAGCAAGAAGAAGATTTCCAAGAAGAAGTACAATCATTAAAGGGATGAATGATCTTTATCAAGCTGATCTCATTGAAATGATACCGCACAGTAAATTAAACAAAGGATTTAAATATATTTTAACAATTATAGACTGTTTTACTAAAATAGCTGACGCTTTACCATTGAAGGATAAGACTGGTAAAAGTGTTACAAAAGCTATGGAAACCACAATACAAAGAAATAAATTTAAAATTAAACATCTACAGACCGATGATGGAAAAGAATATTTTAATAAAGACTTTAGAGCTTTGATGAAGAAATATCAAATAAATCATTATTCTACAAATTCTGAAGTTAAAGCTTCAATAATTGAAAGATTCAATAGAACATTGAAAGGTGCGATGTATAAACAATTTTCAAAACGAGGATCATATGTGTGGTATGACATATTACCACAACTTATAAAACAGTATAACAACAAATATCATCGTACCATTGGAATGAAACCTATCCAGGTAAACAGTGCTAATGCGAAAATTGTATTACAACGCATTAAAAATAATACAACACCGAAATTAGAAAAATTGCAACCAAAGAAGTTCAAGGTCAACGATAAAGTTCGTATAAGCAAATACAAAGGTGTATTTAGTAAAAGATATCTACCAAATTGGACTAATGAAGTATTTACAATTTATAAAGTGCAACCAACTATACCTGAAACCTATTTATTAAAGGATAACAAGGGTGAATTACTTCAAGGTGGATTCTACGGACACGAATTGTTGAAATCAACAGTTGGTGATGTATATCTTGTCGAGAAGATTTTACAAAGGAAAAAGGATATGGTTAAAGTCCGGTGGTTAGGGTTTGATAAAAGTGAAGACTCTTGGATTCCTTCAAAAGACTTAGTATAGTTGTTTAATAGCTCATTGTGTGTTTAACCTTTATACAAGATGGAGATTGTACAACAAAAAGATCGATTTAATATCAATAACATTGATGAATTGACAGTTGACAATGATAAGTTAAATCATGGAAAACATGGTGAATTACTACCAAATACGATAAGATGTCTAATAACTGGTCCTTCAAATTGTGGAAAAACTAATGTTGTTTTTAACCTTATAACTAATCCTAAAGGATTGCGTTTTAATAATATATACATTTTTTCAAAATCATTGCAACAACCAAAATATCAATTATTGGATAAAGTACTTGCAAGTGTACCTGAAGTGAATTTTTACAAGTTTAATGCCAGTGAAACAATTATGCAACCGAATGAAGCAAAACCATTTTCTATTTTTATATTTGACGATGTTTCTTGTGAAAATCATGACACAATAAGGAATTATTTTGCTATGGGAAGACATCATAATATTGATAGCATTTATATTGGTCAAACATACAGTAAAATTCCAAAACAACTTATAAGAGACAATGCAAATATGTTGATCATCTTCAAGCAAGATGAAACAAATTTAAAGCATATATATAATGATCATGTAAATGCGGATATGCCATTTGAAAAATTTAAAGAGATGTGTGGCAAAGCATGGAATGAGAAATATAGCTTTCTCGTTATTATGAAGGAAGAAGATATTAAAAATGGTAGATATCGTATAGGGTTGGATAAATTTGTATTTATGCGTTGAACTACCGATGCTACATCTAGTTACATGTTGAACTTCACAGTGTAAACATGCTGAATCAAGAAAAACTATTGAAAGAAATAAAATCACTCAGTGATTCTATTAGGATGAAGAATCGTGCATTGAGGATGGGTTTAAGTGAAAGAGAAGAATTTCTAGAGACTACATTTAAACCTATTACGGAACCTTTAAAACAGATATCAGAAACTATTGGTAAACCTCATTATGAAGGAGATGTTTTACTACCAGTTTCTAAACAAGAAGTACAAGCATTAAAAAAAGAAGAAGATGATGATTCATATACAAGTGCTAGTGAGCAAGAAGAAACAAAAGAAGAAGAAGAACCAATTGTTGAAAAGGAAGAAGAACAGCCAATACCAGAAGCAGAACAATCTATTCCAAATTTAACTCAATTGAGTAGCGATATATTACAACATGGACCTCTTGGAAGAAAATATATAATGAAAATGCTACATGACATGAAATCAAACCCGAATTTGAGTAGATCACACGTATACGGAGCAAGAATTGATGGGAATGAATTGAAGATTGGCGATTCAAAGCTTGAAATAACACAAGACGATTACATCATTATTGGTGAGCATAGATATAAAGGAACAAAAGGATTATATGAATTAATTTTTAAAAACATACCACTAAGATATTCATCCAAAGATTTAAGTGTTTTTAAGGAGATTCTACAAAATACTAACGCTCATAAAAGAAACTACTTAAAGGATGCAATGATTAATCGTTCACGTGCAACAAAATATAACATCGTTATAAAAAAGTTGTTTCCTCCACGAAAATTGCCAACATTACGTACTGCGCCAGCGGCGAGACAACCACTGAAAAGAAAATCTTTATCACTTATGGATTTATCACTTCTTGAACAACATAGTAAAAAGAGTAAAGGAGATACTTCAACATCTGGCAAAGGATTGATGAAAAATCTATACAATACGAATGTGATTTACTACAACGACATCAATAAATTGGTTGATAGAATGAGACTATTGCATGAAGCCATGGAAGCCGGTCATACAGGTTTAAATAATGAATGGGTAGCTCTGATTGACGAACTCAGGAATCGCGGTATAATTGTATAATTGTCCGCGGATATATAAGAATTGCAGGCGTATAATGTGTCAGTTCTAACATGAGCGTCGACAAGTTCGGACGATACTCCGCGTTAGGAGTGCAAGTTGGAGAAAACAGAAAAAGAAGTGGATTACCGCAAACACCTGAAGGTGACTATAACATAAATAATAAACGTTTAAAGTTTGTTAGAGATCCAGAAGAAGATGGAGATGCAACAAATTTAAAAACGGTTAAGGAGGTAACATCTACAAGTTTAAAACTCGACGACAACCAACTGTATGATGCAAAATCTCACAGGGTTATTAACGTTGCAAAACCAGTCAATAATGGAGATGTTGTTAATAAAGGCTATTTTCTATCTGCGATGGAATACGCTTTACTGTTGGAAAAGACTAAAAGTGGAAAAAGGTACAATGCTTTAAATTATAAAATAACTAATGTGGCAGATCCAACCGAGGATACAGATACAATCAATAAGCGTTATTTGCACTCTGTAATACCAGAAAAGAAAAAAGATGGATTTTCCTTCTATAAATATACTATAAACGATATTGGATATCCTAAAGAAGAAAGTGATGGTGTTAATATAAAATACATTAAAGATAATTGTATTTTATATAATGGTGCTGTTATTGATTGTCATGGAAAAGTGTTGTCCAATCTGAAAGATGGTTCAACTCCATCGGATGCTGCTACCGTGAGACAAATGAATGAAAGCTTGAAGAAAGGAACATCCGCTTTTGTTAAACAAAATCAGGTGGTGTCAAAGAAAGGTGATGAGTTTATGCAAGGAAGTGAAAAGTTTACCTTACTACAACTACAAAATGACAAGTGGGATGGAAAAAATAAAAGATTGTCAAATATAAGTTTAGGCACGGAAGAACATGATGCTGTTATTTTAACACAAGTACCACAACTATCAGCTACTGGTGTTAATTTTATATGTAAAGGTAGACGATTAACCCAAGTTAAATCTGGTAAAGATGATCAGGATTGTGCTGTTGTAAAACAAACTATAATTTTAGATAAAATAAATAACGTATATGATGGAAAAAATAGAAGAATATCTAACATATCAGCAGGAATAGCTCCGAATGATGTTGCTACTATTAATCAAGTTATAGCGACCTCTAAAAAGGATCCATCGGTGTATACATGTAATGGTAAACGTATCACAAATCTTGATAATCCTACATATGACAAAGATGCTACTAATATCGAGTATGTAACGAATCTTGTAGGTAATGTAGTTATTGATATGCATAATCATTTGATTAATACATCGATGAAACACAATAAAATCGAAGATTCTCAGAGAAACCAATGGATTAAAGATGAAATCATTGATAAATACTAGTAAAACTTATGAATATTTAAGTATGGAATACACAAAAAAGGATTCATTATCATAAAGTATTTCATAGAGTGAAGACGTTGGTTACATAAAACAACATAATGAAGACCGTATCGCTCAGTCGTCGTCAAGACAGCGGCAAGAGAGGACGTGGTTTAACATCAGCTGCATTATCCCTGCTCAGACGGATTCCAATTGGTGCTGTTGTGAATCGAACGATAGACGCTTTACCATACGAATTACATCTGCCCGGAGGTTATCAATATTGTGGACCTGGAACTAAGTTGGCAAAACGTTTAGCAAGAGGAGATCCTGGAATTAATAAATTAGATCAAGCTTGCAAAGAACACGATATAGCATATTCAAAGTATAAAGATTCAACAAATAGATCAATAGCGGATAAAATTCTAGCGGAAAAAGCTTGGCAAAGAGTAAAATCAAGTGACGCAAATATTGCAGAAAAAGCAGCGGCTTGGGCAGTAACTACAGCCATGAAGACGAAAGCAAAGTTAGGTGCTGGAAGACGTCGCAGAGGAAGACCTGCAAAAAGAAGCGCTCCCAAAAGAGGTGGAAACATTAAAAAAGGACATCGTAGAACTCGTAAGGCAAATGTAAAGAAGACTTCTGTTTGGCAAATGGTAAAAAACGGAGCAGGTTTATATCTAAGACCATACCGTGTGTACTAAATAGAAAGAATCAATTGCTAATTCCAAATAAAGCCTTAACAAATCATCAGTTAAATGATTATGTAAAATGTTTGAAAATACCATTTTTTCGAGGAGTTTTTATGAAAGATGCATTACCAACTAAAATATGGGAAAATGAAACTGGAATAGTAAATTTGGATTCCACCTATGGTCCAGGCACTCATTGGGTATGCTATAAAAAGCTCGGACAAACCGTTTACTACTTTGACAGTTTTGGCAATCTACCACCGCCGAAAGAACTGCAACATTATTTTCGAAACTCCAAAAACATTTTTTACAATTACAAAAGAGAACAACCTAACAATACTGAAATATGTGGGCATTTATGTTTGGAGTTTCTAGCGAAGAGTGTCAGTCAGCTTTAAGATGTCATCGTATACAGTGTCACTGAGTGGAAATTCATCCACATTGAAAAGTACGCTGTTCCCAGCATTGCGTCTATCCAAGGAAAGATTATGGGAAGCGGCATTACTTGATTTAACTACCTACAACTCAATTCCCAATGTTACGGAAGGAAAGAACAATTTACTACATTATTATGAAACTAAGGATGCTTCAGGAAAATACTCAGAATTGAAAATAATTACATTTCCTACTGGAGCTTATGAAATCGATGATATAAACCAATTACTACAAAAACAACTCGGAGAAGAAAAGATCACCGTTAAAGGAAACAATAATACTTTAAAAGCAGAAATAACTTCAAAATATTATATCGATGTCAGCTTGGAAAACTCCATTGGCAGTTTACTTGGATTTACAGATACAAAAAAGAAAATCTTAACTCCTGGAACTACTCATTCAGGTGATACAACTGTTACAATATTGAAAGTCAATAGTATCGATGTAACATGTAATATTATACACGGATCGTATAGAGAAGGAGTGAATCAGCATATTTTACATACATTTTATCCAACTGTGGCTCCCGGTTTTAAAATTGTTGAGAAGCCACAAAACTTGATATACCTACCGTTAAACACCAGTTTCATTTCAGACATCGTACTGAACATATTGGATCAAGACGGTCATAGTGTTGACTTTAGAGGAGAAACAATTACTATACGGATACACATCAGAGCAGCAACATAAAAGTCAACATGGGATTATCATTTAAACCGCAACGGAAGAGTCGGGAGCTCAGTAGCTCCTCGACATTGGAAGAGTTAACATCGGAAAACATTCGTTTTCTACAGAAGATTGGATTAAAACTTAACAGCGATGGATATCCTGGATATATCTCAAGGACCAACGTTCGACGAAACACTATGGGAGAAGGAATATCACACGCACAACCCTTACACTTCATCAAAATTAAACAATAACGATGAAATAAGGATCCCCATTCAACAACAAGATATTTACACTTTACCGTGTGAAAGTTACTTGTACATTGAAGGACGGGTATTAAAATTGGATGGAAAAACTGCTTCAACAGTTCCTTTTATAAATAACCCGATGGCATATCTTTTTGATGAAATAAGATATGAAATATCAGGGGTGACGGTTGATTCAACAAAAAAGGTTGGTTTAACAACGACATTGAAAGGATTAACATCATTAACACCGCATGAGAAGAATTCAATAGTCACCGCCGGATGGGTTGCCCCCGATAAAGACACTATAACACCAGCTTCCAACGGTCACTTTGATTTTCATGTACCTTTACGATTGCTTTTGGGATTCGCTGAAGATTACAAACGGGTAATAATAAATGTCAAACAAGAATTAGTATTACTCAGATCTTCAACTAATAAGGACTTGATACTTGCAGACCCTGCAACTACGGAAGATAAACTGGAATGGCAACTACAGTTGGATAAAGTTGTTTGGAGAGTACCTCATGTAAGATTGGCTGATGAACATAGAATCCTATTATTGAGAAAGTTGAAATCTGACCGTGATATTGTGATGCCATTCCGAAGTTGGGAATTTCATGAATACCCTACACTACCTCAGACAGAACGACAAACATGGACCGTCAAGACATCAACTTACTTGGAACGAGCAAGGTACATAATACTCGGTTTTCAAACTAAGCGAAAAGATGTTATCACTGCAAATGCTGGTCAATTTGATCACTGTAAAATAAAGAATTGTAAAGTTTTCCTAAACTCTCAATTCTTTCCCTATGACAATTTGAATGTCATGTTCAGCAAAAAACGTTTTTCTATTTTATACGATATGTATGCAAGATTTCAATCGTCATATTATGGAAAGACTAATACACCACTATTATCACCTGACCAGTATTATTCCAAGGCTCCAATAATTGTAATCGATTGTTCAAAACAAAATGAATCGGTAAAATCATCAAGTGTGGATATAAAAATTGAAATGGAATTTGAAGAACCAGTAGCGGATGGAACTTCGGCATACTGTCTAATTCTACATGATAAAATAGTTACTTACACACCGCTGACCGGAATTGTAAAGAATGTACTTTAAGAAGAATTGTACAACAACTGCAAAATTTTGAGGTTAGAATTATCTGCTTTAATTTTTGAGGTTAGAATTTCATTTGTGAAAGACAAGTTCAAAACAAACAATTATGTAATTGTATAAATTTCAAGGATTTACGAAAAATATAAAAGCGAGAAAATAATTAGTAGAAACTTCATTCTATCTTCAACCGTCGTATGGGAAACATCATTCGCAAGATGAATTCTACTAACGGAGAAGAAAATACACCTCTAATGGATGATAATAGTTCAGATATAGAAAAACAAGTTGAACGAGAAATGGACGAGTTCCTAAAATTCAACAAACATAAGAAGAGAGAAGAAGAAAAAGCTGAAAAAGAAGTAAAAAGGAAGAAGGTTGAAGTTAACATTACAACCAATATTTTAACAGAAGTATTTCTTCGGATTATCTACCCAATTTCTTCATGCATGACAAAAAGTATATCAGTTGGAATTTTAAAATCAATGGATTATTCACCAATTGTTATTTTAAATCATGGAAACAAAATGGTTACTTTCAGTGAAATTACTTGGGAATCTCTCATGAAACATTTACATCTTTTGGAGTGCTATTTAAGTAACAACACATTTGGAAGAAGAACAAGATTAAGTTTATTGGAATCAAATATTGAAGTTGATATAGTAAAACATCGTGGAGGACAAATTGTTCGCTTCAGAGATTTAACTACACATAATGTTAAATTATATTTCACTAAAGAAGAATTTTATACTTTAAGTTGTACTACCGGTCCCGTCACCAGATATTTGAAACAACTAATATTTTCAAGTGCAATAATTAAAGACTATCTAATTGATACATTGGACAAAAAACCTTTTGTTCCAATTTTATACGGTCCCGTGGATACTTCAATCTTTAATAGAATACCTCAAGAAGTTGAAATGTGGAGACAATTAAACAACTATCACACCAATTTTAATATTGATGAAGTGGCACAAGAAGTGAAAGAAGAAGAACAATCCTGTCTGTTATAAACATCGGCTCATTCAATTTTTAAGTCAGTTGTTAGTAAGACTTCATCATGAATAAACGGGTTTCGTTTTCTAATGCGCCACATATAATGGAAGTTAAAAGAGGTATAATTGAATTTCAAGCTTTCCGAGGAAATGATGGTAATTTTATTATTAAAGAATTAGTAATCTTGGACATGAACACATCAGTAGTTTATCATTATTTGTTCAAACCTCCAGTACCATTTAATAGACTAACAACTAAAGCGAAAGTTACAAACAAATGGTTGAACAAACATTTTCACAACTTAAGATGGGATGAAGGTTTCATTAATTATAACATGATGCCGCACATTATGAATCATTATTGCAAAGAGTTTAAAATTATCTACACAAGGGGATTGGAAAAAGCAAATTGGATACAATCATTTACAAGCAACGAAGTGATTAATGCAATAATTGATAAAGATTTCCAATGCTACTTCAACGAACTTTGTATTTCATCAAAAAGTTTTAAACATCGAAGGTCGCAGTGCGCTTTAAAGAATGCCTACCGCTTGAATAATTTCCTTCAACAAACTGGTGGGGGTAGTGTCAGTGGTGGGGGTAGTGTCGATTATAAAAGTGAGAGCGCTACCATGACACAGCATGAGTATTACTCAAACCTCCGAAGAGACAACATCTCCGACGGACATTCTTATTAACAAGAAGATTAACAACAACATCAATATGGCATCACAGAACTTACTTCAAAGTTTAGTTGATCAGTTCAACGCTCATTCTAAATCATCAATTCTACCTACGAAGAAATGTTCTGAACTAAAAGAAGAAAAACACTACATCATTCATACTATTAAGAAAATGGAAACTTCAGTAGGTGATGCTATAAATTGCACTTTGAGCGAGGCACCTTATACAATTGGTGATGAAGCAAAATTTCAGATCTTCTTACCAAAGCGCTTCGTACAACTACTTCAAAATGAAGATCTTCGTATAATTCAACCCGGCGCACTCTATTTGGTATCACATGGACCCAGTGGAAACAACTCTACTGAACTTACAATTCATGTAACACCTACTACTGATTAATTTGTACATAACATTGTAAATATTTCTTTGTATTTGTTTTTTCAATAAATATGATATAAAACAAAACAAAAAATAAAAATAAAAAAGCAACATATTGTAATGTCTTTGTACATTACAATATGTTGCTTTTTTAAAAATTCCACAGGATGACCTTGACCCAATTTTGTATAATTATAAAAGGGGAAATGTACTTGCAAAATTCATCAGTCTACTGCTACCTTTCATACCGTACACATCTCGCTCTTAATCCCTGAATATAAAACTGCAACATGTCCCTAAAGGTTAAGTGTGCATCTTATGATACCAACACCATAACTACTTTTGAACAACTTGAAGATTTAACTAACGAAATGCGAGTTTTACTTACCGGTGGTTATCACTTAACTGTTGATGTTAGTGCTACTAATACAAGGATGTTCACTAAAACAAAATATTGCGATGATGAAATATTTATTTCTACACAACCTACAACTTCTTCATCGCCAACTGGTCAACATAACATCAAGTTCCAAAAGTATTACCAATGTTGAATAACTTTTGACAGACAAAGCTACAACTAAAGAATCACGTGATCAATGTGAGTTAATAAAAAGGATGTGATACTTGTATAAATAATCATTCGCTTCTTAGCTCTCACCACGACAAGACCTATTTAAGAAAATGTTGTACAGAATGATGATTCAACTTGATGGAAAAATCTATGGAAAAGACTACAACACCGTTGAACAAATGACCCAAGATTTAGATGTATTAACTAAAGAAGGATATCAAGCTAAATTAATTTTAAAATTTCCTGAAGTACATCCATTATCAACAGAAGAACTTGTTGCTATGGCTAAGGCGGAGAGAGAGAAAAAGTCTGAAGAAAACAAAGAGAAACAAACTTCCTAAATTTTAATAATCCTTACACTTGTAAGGTATAATTTTTTAAAACTCCATTTGGATGACCTTGAAATTACCCCTACCACTTTTCACAGTACATAAAACTCACTATTGAACACTATACACTCTTATTCTTTCACTGGACTCCGCAGCGTCAACATGGAAGAGCAAAAATACAAGTACAAACCTCGTTACTGTTGTGAACAACAGTGTACAGATTTAGGACCAATGATGGTGGATGGGTTAGCTTGTACTAAATGTGAATTCTTCGGATCTTGTTATTGCAAATGCAAAACAAAACAACTACCACCACCGGAATTGCGAACTTTCAAATTTTACAAATCAAGATATTTTCATACATGTTGTCCTCAAAGATGTTTCAAATTTCACCCTCTAGATCTTGCTCATTGTCAACGCACCAATTCTCATCAAGATTATTTTTGTACACATATGATAAAAAGATGTAAATACAGATCAGATTGGTATTCCGATCCTGTAGAACCATCAAATGTGTAATTTCAGTTTTACACTCTTTTTTAAAACTTCATTTGGATGACCTTGAGATTTCCCCCACCACTAGTTCTAATTTTTATATAATATTGAATCATTCCACTTCCAACACTCTAACTAACAACATGGAAAACAAATTTATCAAGTTTGAACATATAATAACTGACAGGGAAGAGATGGAAGAATTGTTTCAAAACTTACTTTCCATCATTGACGAATATCCTATAAGATGGTTCAGAATTGTAGTTCAATATTTAAATCCTGGTGAATTGTTTTCTTCATCGAGTGAAGAGGATGAAACAACTACTTCGGTTCAAATAATTGAATTAAAAGATGGAGAAGAAGAACTAAACATTTTATTCAATCATAAGCTCAAAGTTCCCTATATAAAAGCCCCCTCCCTAGACAGCCCCCCTCCCTAGACGCCTGCTCAAGGTCACCATTATATAAGCCCCCTCCCTATGCGCCGATCCTCATTCCATCACCGACTCTCCAATAATGAACAACTCTCCATTGGCCCAAATGAATTCTAGTTTTGAAATAAACTCTAAAGAAGAGTTACAAGACATTTTTAATATTTTACAAGAACTTGTAGATAATTTTACAACCATCAAAATGAATTTGGAAATAACATACGATTGTCCTATTTGTGATAAGGTTGAAAGTTTAGATGAAGACAGTTTACTAAATCTAACTCCTGCACCATCTGACACTACTGATGGTAATAATGAAGAGCAACGTCTTTCCCCCACCACTTCTTTGTAATTCATCCTTCCCCCCACCACTTCTTTATTTAACTAACATTTCTCCCTTTCACTTCTCATTCCATCTTCGACTTCTGAACTATCAACATCACTAAAATTTCAAACACTAACACAATCATGATGGATATGATGGATGAAGTTCCCTTCGTAACTAGAATGGAAGAGGATAAATTGAAATTGGAAATTAAACGATTGGAAATGGAACGGGAAAACCAACTTGAAATGTTACATTTGTTCAAGCTTTTCAAATACATCATCTGGGGACTCTGCATTTACCTTCTCATCGTCGTCGGTGTTTGCATTTACAACTCTGTAATTCATCACAAAAGTTCAACTTGTTTAAACTCTGCTGTTGCACATTAATTGTATTTTCACTAATAAAATTCAAAAGTTACTTCAACCTATCCTACTATCACCAACTAGTTCAACTTAGAACTATTTCTGGTGGTAGTTGGGTAGGCTTTTTTAAAACTTACTCTGGATGACCTTGACATACTTTCCAGATCCTATTTATAAATTTAAATTTCAGTTTTAAACTAACTTTTAGTTTTGTTCAACTATTAAGAGTTTTGTTAACACCGTCAAATTTCAGTTTTCAACTAACTTTTAATTTATGTACACTTTTAGTTCAACCCTAGTTACTTTATTCGCAAATTCAGTTCAACCGACCACCAACGCTATTGCCATCTCCACCCCAATATTTTAACATTTCTGCCCCCAACACCTGCCCGAACGGCAGGTGGGGTAAAGGAGTGGGGGTGGCGCATGCTCACCAATGCAAAACTAAGGTTTGAGGTTAGAATTATCCATGGCGGCCGCCATGTCTAGTTCAGTTTCACCACATAGAGTCGGCGACCGGTTATTGGTCTAAAGGAGTGGGGGAAAGGGTGGTGGGGGGAAGGTTGCCATTTTATAAGCCCTCTCCCTAGACGGCGCTTCTCATTCTATCGCCAACTTTCAAACGATAAACACCTCTCCCATGGCACTGATGAATTATCCCGCTATCACCAACTACTTCAACTTAAAACTATTTCTGGTGATAGTTGGATAGGATTTTTAAAAACTTACTCTGGATGACCTTGACATATTTTCCACATCTCAGTTATAAGTTTGAATTTCAATTTTGAACTAACTCTTAATTTTTCTTCAACTGTTGTAGTTTTGTTAACACCGACGAATTTCAATTTTCAACTAACTTTTAATTTATGCGTACTTTTAGTTCAACCCCACTTTATGCGCAAATTCACTTCACCCTAACGCCAACACTATCGCCATCTCCACCCCAACCTATATGGCATAAAATATAACTACAGCATCTCATATATACCCTCCATCCCCCACCGGAAGCTATGTGACATGGCAGCTGGCGCCAGCTGCCGCGGCACGTGGCTCGGTGGGCACGTGGTCGGTTTTAAAAGTGGCCAAAAACCACTACTAATATTAAATTTAATTTGACTTGAAATGGTATTAAAATAGTAGTTTGGAGTTTCCCTTAAATTTTTATGTTAGTTTTAAGAAACTTTAAAATGGATAACAATACTTAAAAATCGTAGCATTCTGATGAATTCAGTGGCCATAGTATCTTTAGTCTTTTCTTACATTTTTATTTAATGTTGTAAAATATTTTACGTTATACTTGTAAAATTATTTTTCCTAACCCTTTTGTTATTTTGTGGATTTTTGTAAAATGGTGATAACTATTTTCAAACGAACACATCCAAGAACTTACAAACACGTCTAACTGGCCAACACTTCACTTTGTTATTACAGGAAAGAAAAATCTTTTCCTTTAAAAATTTTTAGCTATAACTTTTAACTTTAATTTATTATTATTATTAATTTATCTTCTTGGGTAACATTCAGGGTGAAAATATGAGGTTAATTCTATATCGCGTAACAAAAACTCAGCTCTCTTAATAAAGTTTACTCTCTAAGCCGCAATTAGAATCAATATCAACATGAAGCTGAATATCACTGAGCTATCCTGAATAGCTATGATGGGTCACCCCTTCCCTTGACTGGGGGGGTTCGTGTATTACGGGGGATTTTTTGCGGATTCTTTCCCAAAATCGGGTAATACTGAGTGCTCTTAGCGCACAACAGGTACACAACTAGATATTCTGACGTAGCCTACACGTTGGTCTAGACTGCCTGGTATCTGTTGGTCTATGTGGCAGACGGCCGGTCCGGATTTTTAAAATCCGGATAGTAAAATGTTTGCCTTGAGACATGATTATAGCCTCGTTATAGTGAACAATTTTTCATTATTAATTTCATATGTTACTACGCTTGCCCTGACACAATCGATTCTTCTGTTATTCAACGATTCCCAGATTCCCAATCTATTCTGGCCGACATACGTAGCACGTGGGTTAAGTTTTAGATGCACTATAAAATAATTAATCTTTGTTTTAGTTACGTAGTTTAACCAAATATTCTCAAACACATTATGTTTATAGAAGAGTTAGTTATTGCTTCCTCAAAAGAACAAATCGTTTTTAGATTATTATTATCATCGAAAAATTATAATCGGTTATCTAAAGGTGTCCATAAATGATTTATACAATAGGAAGTTAACTGCACCCGACCGTTTGTTATCGGAGATCATCAATTTAAGAAGATCATCAAGCATCCAGTAACTAACTATTGAACTATTGTCGACTAGACAACAGACCGTTAATACAGATTTACCATTCAACTTTGTAACCCGAAATATTAGATTTAAACACTAGTTACAAAGATTAGTAATACATCAATTTGCATGATTAAAAATAAACTAGTCTACTTGTTGCTCGAAATGTAGCAATATATTTGGATACAATACAAAAGTAACATTTAGATCCAAATCAGCGGCATAAGACCAATCCAATAATGTGAATATCAGTAGTGACTATAAACTACATTTATTTACTGCTGTACATTAACAGATGTTTAAAATGTTCAACCCAAACCCAATGTTATTATAAAGGAAAAATTTCTATTTTAATCTGTGTATAGCACTCTTATTTTATGTCCGTTTTTCATTAATGTTTGGCGGAAACAACTACTGAACAAGCTCTATCCAAAGACACCAAAAACTTGAATAGCCTTTCAGTTTAAAGTTGCTGGAGGAGTTCTCAACACAAAAAACCCCTTAGCGTATTAAATAAGTATAGATTAAAACTACTCATGCGCATAAACAATTTGATTATAATTGATAAATAGGTTTTTTATGTAGACCAATTTATGAAAAATGTATTGATTGTATAAAGTAATCAATTTTATTAATAACTACAGACATAAAGAGGGGATTATAACTACACGCTAATTGGTAGGCCTAAAGTTAAAACCTTAAAAACATTTAAGTTTTTAAGCATTTTTCATTTGGGTGAATTCAACTAAATTTAAATATGATCACAACCTTTTTACTTTTTTAAATAGCTGTGTGTTTTATTATTTAAATTCAAATTGGGATTTTTTAATTACTTAGTTACTTTTCTCGATAGGTTTGCACGTTCAAAGATGTATCAATAATACAGGATTTCAAGGGTTTTCTCTATGGTATAAAAATGTAAATCTAGAGGTACAAGTCAACCCCGCCAAGCCCGGCGTTGCGGGAAAGACGCATAATTTATGTAACATTTGGTCAAAGCCTTTATTAAAGCTTTAATCTAGATATAATGCAGCTTGTAATCTTTTTCTAGCAGATTTTTCTTTCAACAATTTTTTAAAATCTTGCAAACCTTCTTACAAACATTTTGAAGTTTATTTTCGATTTGGCTCTTTTAAATTGAATTTTAAAATGTATACTGATAATATAAGTGGTATATAAAATCATAAATGGCCACTGAAAAATTAAACAGTTTTATTTATAGTAAAATTGTGAACTTTTACTTTTGTATGAAGTAAGTTAATATACCTAATATTATTTAGATTCCATTGAATAGGCTAGCTAAAATTTAAATTTTTTTAACATTTATATCATGTTAAGACTTATTTGGAATTGAATTATTTTCATTTGTCCAAAAAAATGTTAGTGTAGAAATTATAGTTGAATAAACTAAATAGTGAATAGGTGCAAACTCAAACTAGTTATTTTTTAATCAGTAAATCTAGTATTTACTCAACTATTAAAAAATTAGTTTTATGTACATGACCATTTTCTATTGTACAAAATGTACTATATGAAACGTCACTGGTTGAGTAGTAAGTAATAAAACATTCATGTCGTTTGGAGGCTTGTAATACCAAAACCTGAAATACATCAAACAAATCCACGTGTGGCGGGTTCTCTCTGTTTCAGCTCAGAAAGCTTCGCAGAGAGTTAAATGTGTTTGTACGTGGATCAGACAGTTTATTTGTACAGTTCAGATCGTCGAGCAACACCCCAATACATCCTGGCGTTGAAACAACGCCTTGCATTTTGAAATATATTGATTGTGACAGTAAAACATTCATTTAAACCCGAGTAGTAAATTAAAAGCAGAAAGCTTGGTTTGCACTTACTTTGTATATAAGTGTGACCCAATTCAAGTTTTAATAGCAATAATACTTCAATACTGGTAATAAAAAAATTAATATAAATGACTTTGTACACTTATTGTGAGCGACTGAGATTATAAGCGAACTGTTTTCCGAGCAAATGATTGGTACGATTGATCGCTAGTACTTAGTTAGAAAATAAGGAAATTAACTATGAAATAGTTTATCAATATCTGTAAAATTATGGTTATTTTAGTATAAAAATAACAATAAACCCATTATTTGTTGTCAGATTCTTACAAACTTGGTATCATTGGTTAGATAATTAAATTTGCCAACTTTTGAGTAAATTGTAAAATGTTTATAAAATTTATTGGTTTTATGATATTTGAGTTTAAAAATAAATAATGGTCGTCCTTTTGAAAATACGAATATTGACAGTGAGTGAAGATGATCTACTTTGAAGTGCTGTGTTAAGATTTGGTGACGAAAAATAACAAAAGCAGATAGGAGTGAATACATCCATTCAATTTTAGGACAAACAAGTCAATGAAATTGTTATGATGATAGTATTGAAAGTTTACTGATCCTAAAATGGGTGTCGAGTGAGCATCCGTTAAATTTTTTTTCTCATTGCCGCTTTCCTATGTTGTATTTATTAATAGGCCATCATAGCTCAAAAAGACTATGATTTCTGTCAAAACTGTATTTTCCTAGATTTATATATATTTATAAAATTATAGGAGACAAAGTGAACCTTTACAAATAGATGGCTTAATAGTACAGGATTGTGAAGATTTGGAGGCGAATGGCATTCCAACCTATTGCTATAGTTGTAGATTGCATAAATTAAAATTAAATGTTCTGGAAACTTTCGTAGTGAAGCACTATAGTAATCTGCTACGGTTCATGCTATTTTAATTTTATTATTAAGGGCTTAAGTCACTAGTTTTAAATAATGTCTTAATTATTGTTGTCAGAGAAGACAGGTTTAAGCGGTGCATTTATCCATGGGCAAGAATCCATATCCAATACAGGTGCAGTTAGGCCTATCTTGTGTCTCAAATCCCTTAATAATACAGGCACATCCTGCAATAATGATAATTATTTTATTTTGTTTAATTAGCTCCCATATTTCCTCTGAATTAAGAATGGAAACGTCCCTTGATTACAGCTATAATATTAGTCTGGAAAATCACAATTATTATGGTTGAAACATCATGAAAAGTGTGTTAAAAGCTACAAAATAAAACTAGGTTAAAAACCAGCTTGACTGCAGAAAGGAAGATGACGAAACTCAAAGAGACTCTTTGCCTTGGTTCTCATTTTCATAATTCATTAGACTCCATCCAATTGTTTTGTCATGATAATTGCTTTCTCAACTAGACTCAAATTGAAAATGCAATTAGATTTTAACTGTTTCGTCTACTTAGGTTTTTTACAGATTATTATTAGTAAAGAAAACGTTCTGTGGATTTTTAAAAATATATAAAATTGAAGGAATAGGCATTAAATCTATGTTTAAGTGAAGATATGAATTAAAGTGAATATTTCAATTTTAATGGTCTGTTAATTTATTTGAATAGCCAGCATGTAATTATTTCTTAATTTATTTTATTTTCGTTTGTCTTAAATTTAGTTTTGTTTTGTATACAACAAAATTCATTAACAGAGTTGGCCAGTTGTAATAATGTACATACAGCTTAATTCTTATAGTAGGAGAAGCTAAGAACCAATGGAAGTCTTTGGATCGCCAGTGGATGACAAAGAAGTACCGTGGTCTCACAACCCATCTTTAACAGCCTCTGTCATTTTTTAGACGAATTGTAAAATCATATAACAATAGTTTTATAATAACCTTTTGCTCTTTACATTACAAGTAAAGGGTACGAGAAACAATATGTGAACATCACTAAAATATAATCTCTTTAAAAAACTAATGCAGTAAAACCACTCTTTGACTACACTGCCCCGTGTTGTTGCTGGTGCAATATATCATAATAAACCAGGACAACTTAAACCCTCATCCTGGGACCGGCACCATTGTCCGGTGGCTATATTAACATCTTGATGCCCTCGTTACTTGGAAGTTGATAAGTGCTGTGTTTTATTTACAAAATGATTCATTTAGCTTGTGACTCAGAATTGTACAGAATTTTACTGAAAACATTTATAGACTATTACTTGTTCTTATTTTAACTCAAGAAGGCGATGGAGTGCCGCCATGTTGCATTAAAAATAGGCAGACTGCCTAATATTCTCTCTCTCGAAAGTGACTTATTGCGGGGAAATATTGCATTTAAGCGCGAGGCGAAGCCGAGCGTGGAAAAGGCTATCGAGCCCCGCGATGGCACTTTTGAGACGAGTATTGGACATTATTTTCATTACGATATTAAAAATATTTTAAACAACATGAATATTTTTGTTTATTCAATTTCGTATCAAGAAAAACCCCGAACTCATTACGCTGAGTTTCCGTGCTTATGTCGAGGTACATAGGCTTACGCACGGAAACTCAGCGTTATGAAACAGCTGATCGGCCTAATGCAACAGCTCACCGGCCTAATGCAACAGCTGATCGGCCTAATGCAACAGCTGATCGGCCTAATGCAACAGCTGATCGGCCTAATGCAACCGCTCACCGGCCTAATGCAACAGCTGATCGGCCTAATGCAACAGCTGATCGATCTGCAGCGCAAAATCCCATAACGGTTTCTTTCCGTGGACGACAAATGCACAGAAAGTTAACGTTATGTAATTTTGCCGTGCAGTAGCGGGAATAACCCGCTAATAACACATCTTAATAACACATCTTAGCTCATAGCTTAGGAAGTGTACTTTCGTGTGTAGAGTAATGAAAAGTAATTTAAAGACTGAACTAAGAATAAACCTAGTCAATTGAGACCTTGAGGTAATTTCAATACTAAAATAAATCAAGAAAACCCCACAACCAAACCAGGTTAGGGGAGCCCGCAGACCCGATGACAGTGATAAATCTCTCTAGCTGAACGAAATATTTGCCTCAGGTAAAAATCAAGATGACACATTATTGTCAAAGTTCCAAGGATAAATTGGTCTTAAGTGTTTTTAGTGCGCTTTTCGTTACACATAAAATAAAAACTACTGAAAAATTAGTTGAAGATGAATATAAAAACACTAGATTTTTATAAATTTAAGAGTAAATCTACTGTAGGAGTTTTGAATTACCCGCAACTACCATTTCTCGAAAATACCTCAACATCGGTTCAAAAAGTAAAGTATTTATGACCTTTATCAAGAAATTAAATTAAATTTTAATTTTCCCTGTCCGTAAAGTAACATATCGATTACTCTTGTAGTACAAATTAAAGTGTAAATTCAGAGATAAAATCCACCAACACGGTTGGTTAGCGGACATGAACAAGACACAATTATGTGTCAGGGGGACGGGCATCTTATTAAAGTCGTAATCAAAACAAAATTATTTTAGATTAGTCATGCGGAAAAGCTGAACATAATTTTGCGTTTAATATTTCCCTTGTTATCATAGTGCCTCGCACTTTTAAATAGAATACTTTGAATTAAACGCATTGAAAAGTAATTGGGGGGGGGGGGGGATATTATTGACTAATAAACTTACTGTGATTGAAGATATTATATTAAGGCATGGGAGCAGAGCACAGAATAAATTCACAAAGTTATCGTTAATTAATTTTGTTGTAAATGTTGGCACTTAAAATCAACCATATTTTTATCATATGTTTTTAAGTTAAATAGTTGCTTGGTTAAAGATAGGGGAACTCGATGGATTATAAATGAGTTTGACATGAGGAAATGATAGGCCATTAACTTGATTTTGCACGAGATTCATCAGGTGTAAAATACCCCTAAAATATAGAACCGTCGGTAAAAAAATTATTTACAGACAGGAATTATCTCTTAATATTATAAAAGTAATTTTTTTACAGACCTCCCACCTTCATACAACAGACTTTACTGGAAAGTTTTATTTGAACTTTAAGTATTTATATTCAAACTTCACTCAAAACTGACATAGATAAAACAAGCTCCACCGCACAATAACTTCGAAGCAAATTAAATTTCAAATTAACTTTCTAGCGAGTTCATTGAGGGCCAACGATTAGGCCTAACATCCACTGTACTATTGAATGCCTTTATTGAAATGGCGACCTAATTAAATAGGTAGTTTAAGCCAAGTATGAATGAGAGATGTAGGATTATTGTGGCGCGATCTTGTAGTCTTGTTACTAAGGCTGACATTCTCCTCAGACAGGACTGTTTATAAATAGCCCAACTACCAATGGTATCTAAGGACCTACAGTTTAATAGAAATAATAGTTTAATAGTAAATAAGAAGTTCAATGATTATGGCCCAGATTAAAGGGGGCTGAGAGGAGCACACTATAAAGTGCATCGAAACACTGCAGTGTCACGTATATTGAAACATCAACCATGAAATATGCTCAAATGTTCTCTCTGAAACTACCTTTAATTTTTTATTGAAATTGTATTACGAAACTCTATGTAACTTCATTTTTAGAGAGATTTTTCCAACAATGACCAATGTAACTAATAAGTTTGTTGTTGTTGGAATCGTTGATCTGGGTTTTAATTTTAACAATTATATTTATATCCAAGTGTTATTTTGTGATTTTGGTCATAATATAGTCGTGATGCCCTTTTTTTGTTAACACTACTCCTCCCTTATTTCTGGACCAATTTTAAAGTTTGAGGTGTCAAAAGAATGGTCTCAGTTCATAGTTTTGCAATAAGGTTTTAGATTTTTGATATTTTAATTCTGAAACTCACGGAAAGCCCTCAAAGTTCATTTTTTGTCCATAAGATTAACATGGGGAACAATTTATATTGAATTGCTAAATAAAACAACTGTTGATAGTTAAACAAACAAACACATATGTTAAAAGCTGAAATAGAAGCAAATTGAACTGCTACTGAAATATCAACATAATTTCATACTTTAATACGAGGAGGGTCTAATCTGAGCTTTTAACCTTTTCTCAAAATGTAGCTGGTATATTTTGCTTGAAAGTTTTACTAACGCGTATTTGGGCACAAAAATAAATTTTGTAACTTAACCCTAGAAAAATTCATTTTTGTTTACGAAAACAATTTTGGAAATTGAAATTTTTGACATGGGTCTCATTGGTCGTCCGACTGGTATTGAAATAATAATGAAAGGGAACAAATATTAAAACAGATCACTAAATTTGTGTGCATGGGTTTTCAAACTGCTATAAACTATGAGGAAATAGGATAGTTGGTTGTAAGTGTAATAACCTTTTTATTTACTATTATTATAGTATAAACATGTTTTAAGCAGAAAACTACACATATTATTCATTACACATAAATTCATACTATAGACACCAATAACACAAACATGAATCTAAAAACAACTAATAAAATTTCAGCCATTTATCATAGAACATCATTTTATAAAAAATCATATTAAATATAACTATACCAAAATATATATATACTAGTGGCTCATAGGGGCAAGAGCCCCTAATCATAAAATAAAAATAACATGAACCAAAGAGGATCACCAATTCTTCATTATGAAAGTATCCAGAAAATTTAATTTGAATTTATTTTAACAATACCGTTTGAACAGGATATTCGCCCCCAAAGCACTCTTTACAATCCTGTGCTATTAGGCCACCCGTTTGTAAGTGCTTCATTCTGTCTGTTGTTAAATATACCGATCTATGAAAAATATGTTTTGCAAGAAATCATAATCCCTTTAAGCTATGACGGCTTTTTAATATAACATAGAAAATCGGAAATGAGAAAAAACATGACGGATGTTCAGCACCCATTTTAGAGTCAATTAACTTTCAATATTTTGTATCATATCTATTTCATTGTCTTGTTTGTCCTAAAATTAAATGGATTTCCGCTCGTGTCAGATTTTTTTACTTCTTCACCAAGTTTGAACACAACCGCTCAAAATAGATCATCTTAACTCACTGTTAATATCTGTCCCTCCAAATCAAAATTATTCATGATTTTGTGTAAACAAAGCAGGTTAAAAAAATCACCATACATGGAGAATCTCTTAGGAGAACCTTTCAGAAGATAATCTTTCTTAATATCTTTATTTCCAATTTTGTTATAAAGTTTTTACCCTCCTACATTTTTCCCTAGTATGTAGGACAAACGACTTTTATTTTAACTCTCTCTTATAACTCTACAATCTATGAAATGACCAAATGGTTACTGAGATAATTCAGCTAACCGAATACCAATCTTTCGTTGACTGATGTACTTTCAATTAATGTATCATCGTCACTCAATATGAGCATTGATACTTTTCGTCATAAAGTAAAATTTACATTGTCTATGTATACTAACGTGAATAGACCTCTCATCCAATGCATTTAGTTTGAGGGAAAAATTGGGAAGTTCGGTGTACGCCGTACCAGAGTCGCTGCCATCGATCTTGTTATTATTCAGCTGAATTTACAGTGCTGCAAACACACTTTACCAAAACATAAACATAACTTTGAGTTATAAAATATTTCATCCTTAGTTGAGAAGAGTGGTAATACTGATTTATCTCTCATATGTTATGTGTACTTCCATGTACGCCGTACGAGATCGCACCACCGTCAATATGCTTCACACACGCCTATGCTATGATAAGTCTACTCACGTTAGTGTACATAGTCAATGGTAATACCAAAACCTGGTTCAATGTAAATAAGATAGGCGTTTCTCAAACCAAAATTCATCGCCCATTGCGTCCCCATCACGAACAGAATTTATTTCATAATACGCATACAGCCTCAGTTTTTTACAATTTAAATTATTAGAGGAACATAACAGTAAAAAACCACAGTCCATTTTTATTAGTTTGTACTGTTGGTAACGCTCCTAGTATAAATTTTTGTTGCTCAAAGCCTCAAAACGTCTCATTATAGTATTACCACTCCAGATACATTATGTCATTTAGTTAGTTCTTCACTCAATAGGCCTATTATCATCTTTGCCTCGTTTTAAAATAAAATCATAAGTTTTAATGTACACAAAGCAGTCTGTTTTCGAATCCTTTAGCTATTCGTATGGAGGAATTTTTACGCTATTTCTTATTTCTTTTTAACTTTATGGATAGGCTGAAAATTTTCCCTCATGCATGGGACCGGGACCTTTAATTCGAGACCCCTACCATCTTACTGCGATTTGTAAAACGCTCACAATTTTGCCCAAGAAATTTCGCTTACAGAATTATATATATAGATTGCTTCTCTTGGTGTGAATTATTTTGTTATCTTCACTCAATGTTATCATCTGTGTCTCATTTTGAAATTAAACCATAACACATGTTTTAATGTATACAAAGCAGACGTTTTTTAAATCCCCATGCTATTCTTATGGAGGACGTTTTACGTGATTTCTCATTTCCTGTTAACATTATGGACACCCCGATAGTTTTCCCTCGTGCATGGGACCAAGACCTTTAATTTGAGACCCCTCCCATCTTTCTGTGATCTGTATGACGCTCACAATTTTGCTCAAGAAATATCGCTTACAGAATTATATATATAGATTATTGACAAGAGCATTTATACAATGGAAGAATTTTACAATATAAAATAAGAAATGATGGATTTTAAATTAATTTTAGGGATTATAGATAAGTTTATGATGTATAGGCTAATGCAATTTCTTAATTGTCAGCCGAATAAATGTTGATTGATTGATTGATTAAAAAACCTGTGTAAAAGACAACATTTAAAAGTTTTTTACCTCCAGTATAGAAAACAAGCTTATTACAAAAATGGTTTTTATAAAGAGAAATTTTAACCAAAATAAAAATGCCACTAAAAACAAAATGGACCACACCAACAAAGATGTAGATTCTCTTAATTTTTGTGATTTCTTTATTTAAATTTTGTAATGTCATGGAAAGTGAAGTTAAAAGATTTAGACATAAATAATAATGTGGACTCAGTCACTATGTCATTGGCTACGTCATACAGTACGGTAATACTACAAAAACAACCGCAGTGAGTGCTGCATAACTCATACAGGACCGGGGAGTGATTAAATGTTGATTTTTATTCTGTTGTCATTTACGTTTTATGTTTGGTGAACTATGTGGATCCATCATTTGTGAATTTATTCTAAATTTTATAGGAAAGTTTAGACAAAGGCCCTAAGACATATCGGCAAAAGAACAACTACGTAATCTTAGCTAATTCAGACCTAAAAGAACGAGCATCACATCTCAACACTATTACATTGGGAAGTTGGAAAATTTGTAATGAAGATCGATCGATGAAACACCAATTATGTTCTATCTGATTTTCACTATGATGTAATTTTTTTCAAAGTATTACCATGGAGCAAAGTTTGATCACCAGGTACCCTCATAAATGCAGCGCATTGCGCTGCAAAGGCCCCCTAGTTTTTAATGAATATATGAAGAGTTTTTAATATAAAAAAGACTAATTCAGGGTTGAATGAATGTCAGACTATAAGTGGAATGCAAGTTCCCAGTAAGGTCAACAATGACATTTATTCCTTTGTAAAGCTTTGCAGATTTATTCTTTTTTTTTTTTGTCTATCTACGCCAGAGGCATTTTTTAACGTTTTGACGGGGAACGGTCCAAACCCCAGTCTTGTTACTATCTAACATCGACCAGTTGTTAGAAAGCATCATTAATTAATAGCCCAATGACAAATGGCAACTAATCTAGGACTCCATACAGTTGTTAATAGATTTTGAACAACAGTCATTTTGAACAACAGATTTTGATACAGTTGAAGATAAAATTTTATGAGCCACGGTCTTAGCTGAGATGACAAAATTATCTGCTGTATTGTGCAAATGTAGGATTTGTTAATTTCTACATTTGTTAATAGAAACTAATAAAGTCCAGAGAATTGTTCTCTTATTTTAGACTCAGTAATAGTGTAATGTTTTAAAAAGTGTTATGTAACTTTAGATTTAAGTTCACAGAAACAGTAAAAATAACAGTTTCACAAGAGTTGAGGAGCTCATTCGACCCAGCCTGCAGCCCTCATAAACAAAAGACCAAACTTGGACTAGTTTCTGAGTTGGGAGAGGAACTTTTTATAGACTTTGACCGGAATACTGGTTTGTTCTTTCCTGCAGTGATCTCAAAAACGCTAGAAACTTCAGTTAAAGTATATAAATTTCTACGATTACTATTTATTACAATTTTGAAAACATTTTGCCTCCAATCAACCGATGTGATTGTTTAAGTTTTTTAAGCAGGCTTCGTTATCTAATATGTTCATTTGGAGGTTACCCAAATTCATATTGTTATTTTGAAAATTTAGGAAAAGATTTTATTAAGAAATATTAGATGAAATTGGGCTTATATCCTCTTTTTGATAAACCCTCTTTGGTAAAAGAGATTAATTACCAGCAGCTTATCAAACCCATAATTTATCTTAAGTTACAATGTCATTTTTAGTTTTCAAGTTTGATAAATCAGAAAACTGAAACCGTTCAATAATATTTTAGTCCGTTTCGTACCGCGATACAGTGTTACTACACATGAATTTCTAGTATCTTGCACAATCACCATAGTATACAGTAGGTAAAGCTAGCAGCTAGTATTATGGATAACGCATAAATTTTGTAGCAGTTAAATGGTCGTGAAATTTATTACTTTAAATCAAGAACAATATTCGAATAGGATTCTGCTATTGGTTATTTTCATCCCAAATTTATAGTTAAGTGTCACATGATTTTTTTTATGAAATTGCCGATTACATTATTAGTGATAAAAACATTTTTCACCAATACTGACGTCATATTTTTCGTCGTCCTAATGAAGGCTGGCGTTTACAGAGTATAGTGTTTCAAGACAAACACACTTCAGCGCTAGGCTGATGCTGGTGGTGGCCTTGCCGTCATTAGTTTGGAAACCCAACCCTCGGCTGAGAACCTTTCACAAGGAATTAAGCGTTGTGACCATCCTTACAAATTGTTGTCACAAATTTACTATGATTAATCCGTTGTTTAAAATTCCGACTCTACTAATTACTGTACAGGTAATTTTTTTTATGAAGGTGCTATTTCATTTTGATAGTAGACAGTAGACTGCCAAAACCTTTGACCATTTACTTTTGCTTTATGTGTGGTAATTAATTATAAAAGTTTAGGTTGATATTGAGTTAGTTGCCATAAGAGTTAGTTGCATGTTATTTTTTATGTGCTCCTCATTCTATAAATTGTTAAGTGAGTATCCCATAAGCGAATGATTGTAGCAAATGACAGATAATATTTAGAGTAAAAAAATCTGTTAAACAAGTAAATAACTAGCAAAAAGTTAAATCTTAATGGGGCACAAAATTATTTACTTCCCGTTTTATGTTCAGTTACGTTGAATGACCTCATAATTATTCAAAGCTAATTTTGAATTATTTGGTTCTTAAATGCTAACTGATTTCCTCCCTAAATGCAGTTAATCACTATATTCAGTTCTCACTACCTTGTCCACTTTCAATTTATTTGTACAACTTTTTTCAATACACTAACTGTGCATTTAAGTGTAGTGCAATAATATTATTGTATTCCAATTTTGTTTATGAAGTCGGGCTATAAGCAAATTTTTTTAGAGTTGTGTGCTATAACATGATTCTTTGTTAAGAAGTATTTTGTTGTCGGTGAAAGACATAATACAAATATATTATGTTGTAAAAATGCAACAACAAAACAAGATTTTACATAAGAAACATAACATTGCTGTGGGACAATTTGTCGGACTTTTTCCACTAAGAGATTCCAATGTTGGGTATGTTGTAGCATCAAAATTGTTAAATGTCTCCGTCATATCTAGAGGGAGTACCGTCAGTAGAGAGAAGATTACATTACCTGTAGGGCAGAGGCAGAGCTCCCATAGGAGTACCCTATAATACCCTGTGGACGTATTACAGCCGCCAAGTCTATGACCGTGTGTCATAAGCCGCTTATCTGTTCCTGTCATAGGATCAAGGTAATGGACATTCAGCATCATATTTTACCGTGCCTTATCTGGCATTGATAATCGGTCAGTCGTGTGGACAGAAACGTATGTTTCATTTGTTAATATATTTTTAATTTTAAGCAAAGTATACTTTTTAATTTTGTGTGTTATATAAAATTATAACATAAGTTGAAAGTTAATCTATTTTAAATAAAGGATGAAAAATACTTCAAATTTACAATGATATTGAAAAAGTGTGACCAATTTTCAAAAAGTTGATTTATTTGTCAAACAACCAAATAACATGTCGATCTAATGGTAGCCCACCGTGCCCTAACATAACAACCTAGTAAAATTCCCCAAAATTTTAACTAGTAAAATTCTACTATTTTGAAATACATGTACTGTAACATGATATGTTTTATTATAATATTATTTAACCTTATCAAGGAATATAGTAAAGTAAACTTAACTTGATTGATTTACTTTATATCAAATGTTATTTAACTTGATTTCTTTTAATTAATTATTGACAAAACTCAATTATACAACTTTCCGCGTACAAAACCTATCTTTCTCCCTTGGGTATTTTTTCCAGTTTATGAACACTTTCTTTTAGAGATAAACTTTTAAATCCTAATCACAAGTAAATATTGTCTTCTTTTTTAGCCTAATGTATAGTCTGGGTACACGAGCATTTTGGGGTAAGGAGGTCACATGTGTATTTTTTTTTTCTTTTTTTTTACAAAATTTCTCTCGTTTAACAAGACAGACCAAATATTAGTGTTGCTAAAAACTCAATATTCTATGCTGTGCTACAACTATCATAGAATAAGCTCTATTTCAAAAGTGTTCATCAATTTCTTGAGTTTGCAAGAAAAAATTTTATTTTTTATCTGAAAATTATAGAATAGTTCATTTTGTTTAATAGTTTTCTCAACTTATTATAACTTACCAAAGCGTTTGCATTAATGGTAATTTTTTTAATTGAGGAGTTTGGTGGAAAAACGACCTCAGTCCAAAAAACGTGTTTTGAGATAATCGACTTTGAATATTAAACTTATGTTTTATAGACTTTTACCAAATTACATTACTCTTAGGATAGTTATACTATGCAGGATACATTCTTTTGGATTAAGAATATAATCTTTGTTTTTTTATATGTCCTTTCCATCAAAAGTTATTGAACAAAATATGAAGCAGAGTCAGAGGTCGTTTTTCCATCAAACCACTTTTTCAATATTGAAAACTTAGATTTTATGCATTTAAACTCATCAAAGTGGATAGAAATAAAGTAAAATAAAATATTTATTCGACCTAAATTTATATGAAATAAAATCAAATAGGTCTAGCAACGGTTTCATTCATTAAAACTTAAAATAAACTTGTAGAGATACAATGGTCCATCAATGACTTTACTGAAGGTTTTTAAACATTTAAACGACAGATAGCTTGTTTAAATAGCAATTTTCACACAAAGAAAATCTATGCAAAGTTTAGCAATAACCCATAATGTTTGTCTGCACAAGAATGTTTCCTCCAGCTGAAGCCAGGATGCCTCATAACAGCTGACTGCATTCAGAAAAAAATTCATAACTCAGCGAAGACACAAGATATTGACATGAAACAAACACTGCTGCAAAGAGGATTAAATAACGGATCATTTTAAGCGTTTTACCGGAAAACGACCTCAGTCACCTTAGGTCGTTTTTCCACCAACCTCCTCAATTGATAGCTTATAATATTAATCATGATTTAAGGTTAATTTGGTAAAAACATTATTACAATTATCACAAAAAATGTACAGTCAAATGCCAAATTGTAATCTACATATTAAATTGCCTTCGATTCAACCAACACAGTTTTATATAGTTTTAGTATTTAAACATATATTTAATAGATGCTATAATATACCGAACCATCAAAGGTACAGAGTAAATCTTTCTAACTGTTAAATGAGACTGGTGAAAAATCTACAAATAATTTCTACCCATTTTGGTGAAAACAAAAACTGTGTTAACAATGTACTCTTTGCTCGAAGGTGAAATGTTCTTATCAAAAGTTTAAGTCGCTGCAGCAACTCGTTGCTCGAGTTCAGATTGGAGAACACATCAGTTATTTATCTAGTTTGAGATCAGTTTGGCTGCAATTTCCCGGCGGAGTTGGCGACATCTTGAATACACCAATCGGAGCTGATGATATCACACTTGAGATGGGAGAAACGTCAGTTTGTTCTCTAGTATGCGCTAATTTTATCAACAGAAACTCGTGAAACGTATGGATGGGTTGCGGGCGTGCGGGGGGATATAGCAAACCTAACCTGCCGGTAACTGAGTTGCATCTAGTAAAGGCGATTGATGCAGTGAAAATGGGAGCTATCTACAGGGTGTTTCCAAACACAATAACAACACACTAACCACAATAAAAAATCATATAAACATAAGTCTTAAAATTCCGTTAATCCACTAGCCACCATTTTGTTTTTTACACGTAATAATTTTTATTTCCATGATGGTTTGTTGTATTGAGTTCATATTGGGCATGAACCTTTATGACACCAATGTCCATTTTCAGGAAAAATTATTTTTGTTCAATGTGTATTTTTTTATGAAAGCCATTTAAAATTTTTAAACTAAAAAAAATCTCAAAACCGGTAAAGTTTTTAAAAATTTTACAAGAGACCAAATATTTGACAGATAAAATAACATACATAATAATACCAAGTTTGTAAAGATCAGATGAATTGTTGTAATTTTTCTACTAAAATAACCTAAATTTGCAAAATAATAGGCCTAATGGAAAATCAATAATTTTCTGCAATAACTCCGTTATTTGTTGTTTGATCCTTACGATTTGGTATTATTAGTTAGTTAATTGTTTTGCCAACTTCTATGTATCTTGTACATTTTTTATGAAATTTATTGGTTTTGAGATATTTAAGTTAAAAAATTTTACATGGCCGCTACTTTGAAAATAGGCCCCCTACACATCGGACAAAAATAATGTTTTTCTTGAAAATGAACATTGGTGTCATTCATTTATGGCCATTCATGCCAAATGTGAACTTAATACAACAAACCGTCACAGAAATAAAAATTGTTATTTGTAAAAACAAAATGGCGGATAGCTGCTTAACGAAGCATTTTAGGACATATGTTTATATGAATTTTTTATTGTCTTGACCTAAGGAACATATATACAAAATATTTCCAGGTTGTTCGGAAACACCCTGTGTATTTGTACTAAACCATAATTAAGATACGAGGAGAAGTGAAGATGTGGCGAACTGAAACTGCGGAAGTTGGAATCGTTGCTAGGGTAACTGACTGTTATACCCAGAACCAAGATCGGTCTACCGAATAAGCAAGGTGACTGTAGGCCAGGGCCAGGTGAGCCGCATGCCATAAGAGCAATGGTGTCACTTTCTGCGACATGTCGCCTACCGGCAAGTGTTGCCAACGCAACAGCAAACAACAATCGTTCTCGTTTGCGTTGGGAATTTTTTGTCTTAACAATTACTAAAATAAGGAATTTCAAAGCAAAATAGGGTAGAATTTATGGTTTTATATTTACCTTGATTGATAATTTGTAATTTGGTCATTACCTAATGGTTTGTTATCAACTAATAATCCAAATTTAAAATAGAGTAATATGGTGTCGTTTGGATGAATATCGTACCCATGGCAAGACTGCTTCACTCTCTTTTTCAATCAGCTGTGTAATAGTAAATATTATAACGTAACTTGACTTCCGTCTTAGTTTAGACGCTTCATATCCGGAACTCAAAAAAAAGCTATTCGGCTGACCTGGGAAGAAGTTATGCTTCTTCCTTTACAGGCCTTGCCGAATAAGCTTCTACCCCAACCCAGCTGTGATGTGGCATAGTGAATTAATAAATTACAGTGGCATGATAAATTAACTCAGGCCTATATCTATGATGTAGAATTGCAGGAATTGTATCATTATAAGAGACTCGTACTGTACCAACCTGCCATGCCAGGGCACGGCTATTGCAAGATGAACTGAAGTATTTATTTGGTGAAAAGCCTCTAGAATTAACCCTAGCTAAGCATAGTCTCTTATTGCCTAATTTAGCTAAAAATGATTTTTATCAGGAGTCCACAAATCGCGGTGCTTCTTCCCTGAGGTGATCGACCAGGTTCGAGGGTTTTTGAAGAGGAGGGAGATGGCCGTTATCCATTACAAATGTACGAACTCTAGCGTCTTTATATATTCTATATATACATATAGAATATATATAACATATATATATATGTATGTATGTATATGAAGGGTGAGCCTGCGGTGCGGTTCCTCGACATCCTCGGTATCTGTAATTATTTCATTCCCCTTGAAAAAATTGCCCAAGTCAACTAAAATTATTATTTATGATAGTTGAAGGATAGGATCAGTAATTCCAAGAGACATAAAAATCATGAAATTTACAAGGGGGGGTTTGGACCGTTCCCGGCAAAACGTTAAAAAATGCCACTGGCGTAAATACACTAAAAAAAGTTGTTGTAAATATTAAAGAAAATTATAATTATTTAATGAAACCATTTTTGCGCAAATCATCTAAGTAAATTTTGTTTTCATGGTATGAAGAGCTAAATTAGCTTTTCTATGAGTAAGTTTTAATAATCTTCAAATCTTGAACGCTCCGACAAGATTTCCGTTACCTCGGTGTAAACTTGCGCCCCTAACAATGTTGTATTCTCCTCTCCGACATAATAACACTTCCCGCCGCGTACGCCTGAATAGCTCCATTGTTGCCAGATTGACTGTGTGAAACACACAATATCTAGTCGTGAGCACAAAAATTAAAAATAATTTTTAATTATAAACGTTTTTACTAATTTTTACTTGTATTTTTCTGGTCTTTTCTTTTCAAGTACCTTACGTGTTTGATACAAAAATATATAAAATCTTAATTAAAAGCTATTAAACACTGTTATAATACTCTAAACCTTTCCGTAAAACATGGAAATTTGATATTTTTACTGTTAAAATTCCAAATACCTTTTTCCCCCTACTCACACACGAAAATTTCCGAAGTAGAACCTATAGTCATGAAATTGGGCTTTTTACAATTATCATAAAATATTTATAAATGTTTTTACTTAATATAATATACGGTTGGATATACTATTCGCATTCTTGTGTTGAACATGTAGATATAGAATGACCCACATGCCTGCATATATTCTTTATTCTACTACAAAAGCATAATTTCTTATTATTTAAAATTTATTTTTTCTTTATTTTACTTTTTTTTAGTAAAACTATTTAAGAACACTTTTTTGTGTTAATAAACACTTCGTGCAACTAAATACTGCTAACAATGTAATGTGTAACATTTCTTCAAGAGAAGTTTCTAAACTGTTTTATAACTTAATCATCGAACTTTATCAATATTGACATGATTAAATCAGTAAGCCCATACTGTATTAAAGAATTTACCCATTTAATAAATCAATCGCTGATGACAGGGGTGTTTCCTGATGCTTGGAAAGTAAGTGTGGTTCGTCCGCTGCCAAAAACTAAGAACCCCTCTTGTGTCCAGAATTTGAGACCCATCTCTGTCCTTCCAGTACTTTCTAAAGTCTTAGAGAAAGTAGTGGCAGAACAAATAGTTCAGTATATAGAATCAGAAAAAATACTACCGAAGAACCAGTCAGGTTTCCGTAAGAACTTCAGCACATGTACTGCACTACTGAACTTGTTCAGTGAACTCTTTGAAACAAAAGATAAAAGTAAATGTAGCTCACTGGTATTCCTTGACTACTCGCAAGCGTTCGACTCAATTTGCCATATGTTGCTGATCAATAAATGTAAATACTTTGGCTTTGATGATGTTGCATTGCATTGGGTTGAGTCTTACTTGGCAGGTCGTTCGCAGGTCACAAAAGTAGACAATGAAGTGTCCGAAGCTCTCTACAAATGTAGGGGAGTCCCACAAGGAAGTTGTCTTGGGCCAATATTATTTAATTTGTACATAGCAGACATAACGAGCTCTATAAAACATAGTAGTATTCATTTATATGCCGATGACTGCCATATTCACTGCACTTATGATAGGATATCTGTGGAAAATGCCTTACACAAAATTAATGAAGATCTGGAGTCAATAACAAGGTGGTCTGAGGGTCATGGCCTTAAATTAAATTTAGATAAATGTTCCGTACTTCATATAGCCCCTCCAACAATCTTAGAATCCATAAAACTGGGATATTACGGCAAAATTGAACTACGAGGCCAAATCTTACAAGTACGTGACAAAGTTAAAACCTTGGGCGTGATTTTAGATGACAATCTAACTCTTTCAGAGCATGTATCACATGTTTGTCAACAAGCCCTTGGAAGGCTACGGGGGCTATACAGGTTTAAGGACATGCTCCCAGAGGAATCAAAAATACAGATAGTTAAATCATTGGTTATGTCAGCATTCGAATACTGTTTACCAGTGTACGGCAACAGTTTGTCAAAAAAAGATTTGCAAAGGATGCAAAAATTACAAAACAGAGCAGTCAGATTTATTTATGGGTTAAAGAAAAGTGAACATATAACTTCTTACAGAGAAATGGCCAATTTCCTGCCTATGGATGTCTCCTGTAAAGTACTGACGTGCTCTGTAATACACAAGACCTTGACTCACAGGGTTCCTCGATACCTCTGTGAAATGCTGCCGGCCCGGCGGGATGTCTCAGAACGCAAAACTCGGCAAAACAATAATTTGCATATACCCAAAGTCAGTCATGAGCTGGGGAGGAAGGGTTTTTCATATTTTGGCCCAACACTGTATAACCAAATTCCTGGTGAAATTCAAGCAAGTGGGTTCAAAGGGTTTAAAGAGAAAATAAAAGATTGTTTTAAACATATTTGAGGGATTAGATTTTAAGATGATCCATCTTGCTATGATTTATTGTTATTATTATGTCACATTTATTTGTATAACATTTTTTAAATGTATTGTTATGACAAGAGTTGTATCTGAAAACCAGTTTTTACTGAGATAACGCTTGCACCAATAAAGGCATTTTTCTTTCTTTCTTTCTTTCTTTCTTTCTTTCTTTCTTTCTTTCAAAACCTGTAATTTCCTATGAGAACCCAACAATTGCCCTATATTATGAAACGACACTGTAGACCTGCCAACGGGCACAAGGAAGATCGCCTACAAAAGTAATTGAAGTTTGGTTATTGAATTAACAAAACCCCTTTTAATTTAGGAAGCGCTCATGCCCGTGTTAATTCGGTTATCTGTTAGCGGGAAAAGCTTGAAAGATCAGCCCGGCCAGCGTTCGGTGAAATTGATGTTCTGATTTTAAGTAACGTCTGCTCAGAATTAACACAAAAACTCCATCAGTTATCGACTAATAAATGGTGGAAGATCTTGATTTTGTTAAGTGGATAAACATAATTAAAGTGTTTTTTCTGTTTTTATTTTATTTACGCGAAAGACACTGTTGTTTTATTTTAAAACTCTAAATAATGTATTTTTCTCAATCATAATTTCAATAAAGCTTGGTAATCTTTATAAAATATAGGCTAATACAACTTTTACATGTTCTAATAAACAACATTAAAAAAACACAATGAATATTACAACATACAGAATAGCTATAGATAGCAAAGGTGAATTTTATTTAAGTATTTATCTAGATTAGTACTAATAAATCCTGGGCATGACCAACTGCTACATAAATTATGCTCGTTCATGCAACACTGGTTCCCCGATCTAAATTCTGCCTCTGGATTTACATTTGGTAGTATACCATAAAACGGACAATTATGGTAAGTAGTGGGAAAAAGCCACTTCTAAACCGGAAGTGACGTCAGCTGCCAGGGCAGCTGCAGGGGTCAGATGGTGTCAGCTGCCAGGGCAGCTGCAGGGTGCAGATGGCGAGAGCATATGCCCTGAATTTGAAGTAGAATTGGGCATGAATTAAGAGTTAGTTGAAAAGTAAAATTCAACTGTGTTAACTAAACTCTAAAAGTTGAACAAAAATTAAGAGTAAGATCAAAACTGAAATTCAACAGTTATAACTGGGGGCCTGGAAAGTATGTCAAGGTCATCCAGAGTAAGTTTTAAAAAAGCCTACCCAACTACCACCAGAAATAGTTCAAAGTTGAACTAGTTGGTGATAGTGGGATAATTAATTCATTCGTGCCATGGGAGAGGTGTTTATTGTTTGAAAGTTGGCGATTGAATGAGAAGCGCCGCCTAGGGAGAGGGCTTATAAAATGGCAACCTTCTCCCCACCACCCCTTCCCCCACTCCTTTAGACCAATAACCGGTCGCCGACTCTATGTGGTGAAACTGAACTAGACATGGCGGCCGCCATGGATAAGTTTAACCTCAAACCTTAGCTTAGCTGAAGAGAATAGAGGAGCATGAAGTAGGAATTGTGGTGACAGCGCTTATATGAGGAATAGTAGGGGTAAAATAAAAAAACTTGTTGAACACAGTCGATAGGTGTAACAAGTTCAAAGTTGTTGAATTGTAACATAGAATGCAAAATGTTGTAAATAACATTATCATCAACATTAACCTGCGAAGTCTTTGAGTATAATGGGTTAAAACTGTACTTCTTTCTAACTCTATTTAAATTAGTTTTACACTTTGAAATTGAAGGTTTAGAAGTACTTCGTAATATGTGTTGTGTTCGCAAAAGCTTTAATTTTAAACATTGTGCAGTCATCATAACCGATGTGTTAAGTTCAGAAGTTAAAATAAGACTGAGATATAAAATGAAGTGTAAAAGAAATTGAAACAGAAAGCCAGAGTAGTAATTTTATAGGTTAGAATTTACGAAGGCTATTCCATGGATAATTCTAACCTCAAACCTAGTAAGTGAAGTAGTCATAACATAAAACTAACGAGAGATGATGACCGAGCGGATGCGAGGCAATGAATGTTTGTAGCGCGATAAACTACCCACCTTTATAGAGGCAATAACTCCAGCCAGATGGCGGCAGATGGCAAGCAAATGACTGGTTGACCGACTTTCACCTGAGTAGTAAGAGAAGTAGGGTTCTGTGTCTATCCCTACTCCTTGGGGTCAATGACCGACCGGAAAGGTCAATGACCTCCCCCCCCCCGAAAAAATGGAGCCCCCCCCCTTCCCCCACTCCTTCCCCCACTCCTTCCCCCACTCCTCCAGGTCAATGGCCGGTCACCACCGGTTGTTGACTTTATGTGGTGAAACCAGACTAAATATGGCAGCTGCCATGGATAATTCTAACCTCAAACCTGCTGCGCATGCAACAAGTTCTCCGGATCGGAATGAGTCTATGCTATGCGCATGCGCCTAGTCCTGTATTACTCACTTTAGCGCTACTGCACATGGATAATTCTAACCTCAAACCTTGGATTTGTGTTGTTGCGCATGCGCCGCTCCCCACTCCTTTGCCTTCCTTTTACACTGGTGCGAACTGGACTGGATTGAACACTGTACTGGAGTGAAACAACTTCCCCACTACTCGAGAATCCGAGGAGCAATACGAGCCTGATCTTAGCGTCAGTCGTCAACAAACTTTCATAGCGAAAGGTTGTTGGCGACTCAGCAAGAGGTTTCAAATATATAGTAGGCCTATATATATTTGAACTTCTTCTACTACGTTGCGTTTTTTAATGCAATGTGGTATGTGTGTGTGTGTGTGTGTGTGTGTTTAGTTTTAAGTTGTATTTAATTTAAGAAATAATTTGCGCATTGCGATGTTAGTTATAAGTTGGGTTTAGCATTAAGGTGTATTAATTTTAAGAGGTGTTTAGCATTAAGGTGTATTAATTTTAAGAATAATGATGGTATTTGGTTGTGTTGAATTATTTGGTTTTTAATAATGATGTGTTGTTAGTTTTAAGTGTTGATATTAATAATTTATGTTGTTGTTTTGCCTTTCAGCTAGATGTTAGGGGGTAGATTAACTGTAAATTCAGAAGTTCAGTTGAACTTCACTTAGAAGGGGTGGGACATCCGCAAATTGCGGACTAGGTTTTTTGCATTTTGTTTAGGAATATGATGGGTGGGATTAGTTTGGGTGGGTGTTAGAGTTGCGTTTCTGCATTAGCTGTTCCAGTTTCCCTGAAATTAATGGTTACGCTTGATGCGGACGGGACGTTACGCTTTGATGCGGACGGACCAGGGCCTCCCTGCTGTTCCAGTTTCCCTGAAATTAATGGTTACGCTTTGATGCGGACGGGACGTTACGCTTTGATGCGGACGGCCCAGGGACCTCCCTTGCAGAACGTAACTAGTGGGTTGGGAGTGGGAACCGCTAGGCAAACAGGGTGGTGGGAACAGTATTACTGTTCCCATCACCTTGGATCATTATAAATCTTGAATGACCTTGACCCACTTTCGGAAGGGTCAATGACCCCCCCCCTCCCCCCTCCCCCTCCCCCCCCCCGAAAAAATGGAGACGATTCCCCCCCTCCCCCCCCCCTCCCCCCCCCCCGAAAAAATGGAGTCGATTCCCTAGTATTTTTTCACCGCCTTCGCCTTCAAAGGACTCCGCACCACCATCAACTACTATGCCGCCACCGCAGAAGCCAGTTCACCACCATCCTAATACCCCTTCCGTTGAAACCATTGTTCATCGTCTTAGCACACCCATTATCCCACTATCACCATTGCCTCCTACCCCACCACTTAGTACACCTGAAGATCATACCTATCACAAAACTGAATCCTCTCACCTGCTACTAAATCATCTCCTAAATCAGCTCCTAAACCAGCTTCTAAACCAGCTCCTAAACTTACTCCTAAACCTACTCCTAAACCCGCTCCTTCAGAGCAATTTTCAATTATTACAAGAACAGCGTCGTAGGGCATTTAGCCGTCCCACTACTTGCCCTGAAATGCTTACTAGGGGAATTAAGAAAGGATCACCTTGTGGGAGGAAATGTGTAAAAAACGAAAGTTTTTGCCGTGTACATGTCGTAAAACACATTTCTGAACTACAAGTGACAGAAACCCCCACTGTTGAATACCAATCCAAAATTATTGGTGTGAAAGGAAATAGGCTTAAGAGAGGTTGTGTCTATTTTTTTGAAAGTGTTATTGACAACGAACACATTTTGGCAACTTGTAACGGCGTAAGATATAATATTAAAGTGATTGAATCCTTGCGCAAAGAGAAATCCGTTTATGAGTTAGACTCTAAAGACTATCTCCTCAGACACAAACTGGATGGTATTACAAGGTGGGGCGTAGCAAGTAAATTCACATAGCTTTTTTCCAAATTATTGCTTAAAAAAATACTGGGGAGAAACACAACGCGTTATAGCGTTGTGTTTCTCCCCCATTATTTTTTAACACTCTAAGTCTCGTGACCTACTAACCTACTTCCATCCAAGTAGTAAGAAAAGTACTTCCCCCACTCCTTTGGGTCGATGACTGGTCATGGTCAGCACCTACCCCTCATTTGCATACTATTATAAAAGCGGAGCGAGCGTTGGTCACCCCTTCATTTTTCTTCTACACGCCGCTCTTGTCGTTTCGTCTCTGCTGTTTATAATATTTCTTGCTTTAAAATGCCTCCTCATCTGAATGAAAATTTTAATTTTCTGAAATTTCTGATGTTTTTGAACAATCTGAAGACACTTTAAGTAACGACAGTGAAAGTGAAGATGATGAGGACGATGATGATTATACTGTTGAACTTAGTGAAGAACGTAAAGTCATAGCAATTGATCCACAATTTCCATTTGATACAATAGAAAAGTTTATGGCTGAAGCTAATAAATGGTTGGACTCAGGATGTTATGTACGAATTGACTCTTTTATATTGTATGGTGATAGTCATTCTTTCCTTGTCACACCAAATGACAGAGACCGCATGTTGCAGTGGGCACAATCTATGATGGAGTGCTACGAACAAGGTGTGGACACTGGCGGCTATTTTCTTGCACAACTAGTGTAATAACAAATTACCCTTCCCCCACGTAGTGAAGAAGGAAAAGAAATATTAGGAATCTAATTATAATACTTTCTTCCACATATAAAGAAGAAGGGGAACGGAGTGGGGATTATAAAGTGGTGGGGGAATGTGTATAAATGCAGGTTGTTTCAAGAGACTTTTATTATTATTGTGGCTTTAGCAGAAACAACATGGAGTTTAAATCTTCAGCAAAAATAAGGAATAATATAATAAAGAAAGAAATTCGCAAGAAAGAAAAGATTGAACTTATAAAATTACAACTTATAATACCTTCCATTGAAATTGGATGTAGCAAACTAAAGACTTTGGTGAAAACTAACGAATATTTGTTACAATTGCTAAAAACAATCGAAGAGTTGAAGAGAAAGAATGGACATTCTACATAGTATAATTTGAACATTTTAATATAAATAAGTAAACTGAAAAAAGTAGATGTAGAATAGAGAGCGAGGAATAGATCACTTTGTGGTAATGGACTAACATGCCACTTAGTGCTCTATTCCTCGTTCTCGCGTTAAATTGGATTACCTTGACCTATTTGTTTGACTGTTAGAATTTGGTTAACACTGTTGAATTTCAGTTTTGAACTAATGTTTATTCTTGTTCAAATGTTAGAGTTTCTTAACACTGTCGAATTTTAGTTTTGAACTAACTTTTAATTTATGCGAATTTTTAATTCAACTCTAGTTAATTTATGTGCAAATTTAGTTCAACCAAGTGCCTGTGCTCTAGCCATTTCCACCCTAACATTTGTTCTTTCAACATCTGTCCCATAACATCTGTCCTAATAGATGTTTGGAGGGCAGGTGTTTGGTTTAAAAGTAACTAAAAATTAGTTGGGTGGGGGAAAGTTAGTTAAAGCTTGAATATAAAGAAGTATATACTAAAACTCCAATGGGAATAAAGAACACGAATGAACAATAGTTTGTAGAAGGTTAATATTTTTATTTAAAAAGTTTGATTTCCTTGTATAGTGAAGAAGATGAAATAGTGGTGGGGGGATCGTTATAAAAGGAGGAACGCGAGAGCCCATTTCATTTCTTGGCAAAATTTCGAAGAGTAAACATCTCAACATGTATCGTTGCGATAAATGTTCGGAATCGTTTCACGATGAAATTCTATTAGACTTGTCATAAAGAACTAATTCACAACAACCCAGAAGAAAAACAAGAACAACAAGAACAAGAACAACAAGAAGAACAAGAACAAGAACAAGAACAAGAACAACAAGAAGAACAAGATGAAATAACAGCAACATCTTCAACTACTTTACCGAATCTACAAGTATTTGCATTACCCGGTAAAGTAGTAATGCATCATAAGATTCAAAATGAAAACTTGAAGCTAGAAGAATTTATTAGAGAAGCAAAACCAATCGTAAGTAAAATTTTAAAAGAAGAATTGAAAAGATTAAACTTTCTTAAATTTGGTTTACTACTAGAAGCTATGTTTATAAATGTACAAGAAGAATTATCACCAAGAGGATTCATAACAAAAAACCGAACCATTATGGAAAGTTCAAACATTGATTCAATAATAGAAAATTGTATAGAAGAAATATTAACAAAAATTCAGGAACACGAAGGAAGAGGATCCGGATGGAGTCTTACAAGTATTGAAGTATTAGATATAAGAGTTCACAAACATGGATATGGACTAATGGGATCTAGTTACATTCCTTTACCAAAAAGAATTGAAAATACAAAATCTTGTGTTAATGTTAAAAATGAAGACAATGAATGTTTTCGTTATGCAATGACAGCTAAATTTGTACCACCACTTCATGTGAATAGACCTAACCAAGAATATGAAAATCAAAGATTTAGATACAATTTTCAAGGAATCACTTATCCTGTATCACTGAAAGATATATCAAAATTTGAGAAGAAAAATCCTGGTACGTCTATCAATGTTTTTGCATTAGATAGTTCAAACAAAGTGTATCCTTTACGTATTGCAAAAGAAGAGCTACCAGATCATACGGATTTACTACTACTAACGCGAGGAGATGTGTCTCACTATGTGTACATAAAGCAATTTGATCGTCTTGTTAATAAGCAGCTTTCTAAAGATCGACACAGAAAGTTAATTTGCAAGAGATGTTTCAATTTTAAACGAGATGGGCTACACTCAAGAGAATGGTTACAAGAGCACAAAAGATTATGTAACAATAATTATGAAGCAAAGATTATTTTACCTTCGGAAAGCAGAGCATTGTTACATTTGAAAAGGTTCATCATCAGTACCGTATTCCCTTAGTTGTGTATGCGGACTTTGAATCAACTCTTGTTCCTGTTGAAGATGAAAATTGTGAAGCTAGAAAAAGTGTCAAGTATCAAATGCACAAACCAAACAGTTTTTGTTTAATGGTTAATCACATTATCAGAAGAACATTTAAACAGATATGGATTAACTTCAGAACCTCTAGTATATCGTGGTGAAAATGTAGAAAAAATATTTCTTGATCACTTATATTCAATTAGCTGGAAATGCACAAAGATTATATACAAATATTGTACCAATGAAACCGATGGAGGAAGAAGAAGAAAATTCACATGAAAATGCAACTCGATGTTTCTTATGCAAAAATGATTTTACTATTGAGAATTATAAAGTTAAAGATCACGATCACCTCACAGGTTATTACAGGGGTGCTGCTTGTAATAAATGCAACTTAAGCTATCGTTTACCACTATTTATTCCTGTGGTTCTGCATAACCTCAGTGGTACGATGCTCATTTTATAATACCTGAACTAGGAAGAGACGACGGTAAAATCGATGTGTTAGCTGAAACTTCAGAGAAGTTCATAAGTTTTTCAAAGAAGTTGGAAACATGAAACTAAGATTCTTGGACTCCTACAGATTTATGCCGTCGAGTTTGTCCAAACTTTCAGAAAATTTAAGGAAACAAGATTTCATCGAAACAAAGAAGATTGTAAATAACAACAAACTGGATTTGGTACTTCGGAAAGGTGGTGTTTCCATATGATTACATAGACATTTTAGAAAGATTTAATGAAACATCACTTCCGGCTAAAGAAGAATTCAAAAGTAAACATTATGACATGGACATATCTCAAGAGGACTATGATCATGCATGTAAAGTATGGAACGATTTAGGGATTTAGAACATTGGGGAGAATATTCAGATTTTTATGTTAAATTGGATGTAACTTTACTATGTGATATAATGGAAGAATTTAGAAATACATGTTTTGCAGCATATGGATTGGACCCTCTTCATTTGTACACTTCACCTGGATTAGCATGGCAAGCTATGTTGAAAGAAACAAATTGTAAAATACAACTTCTTACTGATATAGATATGGTTATGATGTTAGAGTCAGGAGTTCGAGGGGGATTGACGCAAAGCGTTACACGACATTCAAGGCGAACAACAAGTATCTGCCGCATTATGATGCATCAAAACCAACAACATTCCTGGGTTATTTTGATGCAAATAACTTATACGGATGGGCATGTCGAATCCCCTTCCATATGATAATTTAAATGGATAGATCCAGAATCGATTGGAAACATAATGGATATACCGAAGCATGGTGAAACTGGTTACATTTTTGATGTTAATTTTGAATATCCTGAACTCTTCATGATCAACATTATGATTTACCACTTCTTCATAAGACTGAAATTTCCCCTACTGGAAGATGGCCAAAATTAATGATGACTTTAACCGACAAGTCTCGATATGTTGGACACTACTGGATGATACAACAAGCTTTAGACTTAGGATTGAGAATTACAA
>JAQYXR010000767.1:0-58080 GCA_030545055.2 Neoaliturus tenellus
AAATTAATGTTGAACTCATTTTGGGGTAAATTTGGGCAAAGGGAAAATATGACTAAAACGTCGATCGTGAGGACTCTAAGGAATTTTTTAGATTGCTAACCCACCTGGAGAAGAGTAAATTTAATACAAATCATAAACGAAGAAGTACTCTCGTGAATTGGCAAATTATTGACGAGGCTAGTGAACCCTTGAGGACCGTGAATGTTGTGATCGCAGCTTATACCACGGCTCACGCGAGACTTAAGTTATATGAACATTTGGAAGCCCTAGGAGGCCAGGTATTATACTACGACACGGACAGTTGTGTTTATTACTATCGCGACGGCCTGTATGGGTTAACACTGGCGATTACCTGGGAGAAATGACAGACGAACTAGCCAAGGACTACGGCCCAGGTTCCTACATAGTCGAGTTTGTGTCTGGAGGCCCTAAACCTTCGCCTACCTTGTGTATTCCACATACCAAAATAAACTAGTCTCTGTATGTAAGATCAAGGGACTAACCTTGAATATTAAGACCGTCAAAAGATGTGAATTTGATACATTGAAAGAAATGTTCTAAACGAAGCCACTCCAGTACTGGAAATTAAAGAGAGCCGAATCAGAAGGACAAAAACTCGAGACATTGTCACGGTAAATGAAGTCAAACAGTTTAAAATTACTGGAGCAAAGAGAAAATTGAATGATGATTATGATACTGTCCCATATGGTTACAAAATTCAGAGAACCATATGAACTAGCAGACACCAGTGCTCCATGGATGTCTATGGTTGTCACTAGCTTGTTTGATCATTCTCCTTCCAACTCCCGTACTGGTCGGACGTGTTTTCTCTTATTGACAGACAAACATGGCGGTATTTCTGAAATTTTTGTCAAAGAGAAAGTTAAATGAAAATGCCAAATTTTGCATTACTTCTTTTGAGTATAAGTTTTTTCTTACAGGTCAGATAGAGACATGCGAATGGCCTCTAGTATTTTCAGAGCATATAGTTGATCAAATTACGGAAAATGCTCCTTCAAACGCTCATATTGGCATAACAATAAAACTAGGAAAAGATTCAGGTCATATACCATCATGCTCTGGTTAAATTGACTCCAACAGTTTTCGATGAATATTTTGAAAAAATATTTCGTGGAGTCGAAATGCTATCGGGCACTTTAAATGTAGAAGTGTCACTTGTCGCAATTCCAAGTTGTTACATCAAATAGATGTTTAAATAGACTTTGCAGAGTAATTAGCCATCATTATTGTATATACTAGTCTTTTCTAATGTAGTAATTGACATGGAATACTGTAAATTTGTGTTAGCGCTTTGTTTTAAATATTGCGTTTATAAATAAAGCTTTTTCGAATGGCTTACACAATCCGGCCTACACATGGGTTACAACTCAAACACTCTCCCCCACATATAGAATTATGTATGGACTAATGTGGCTTAGCGCTTCCTTTCCCAGGTTCTATATAAATTTATAACTTGAAACTGGGGCGTTGGATAGCGAGTACTGACCGTACATTTATGTATGAATGTGAGGGCCTAGTAAATTGAGGCGCCTCGACCCGAGGAGGGTTCGGGGCTACTCCTTGGAACGGTCCTGAGGTCCTGGCGCGGCTGACGAAAAGGCCGTAAACCTCAGTATGAATGTGAGGGCCTAGTAAATTGAGGCGCCCCGACCCGAGGAGGGTTCGGGCTACTCTTTGGAACGGTCCTGAGTCCCTGGCGCGGCTGACGAAAAGGCCCGTAAACCTCTGTATGAGTCAAAGTACTACGCTTCCTTCGACCACGTTAAAATTGAACCTCATGGAAGCATGTAGATTGAGGCGTTGGGGTCTGAGGAAGGCCCTGACTACTCCTTCGAACGGTCTGACGTGAATGGTTTGTAATATCTCACAGCATATAGTAATGTGAGGGACCGTCTAGAGAAGGAAGCTCTACGCACATTTTTTATCAAAGCATTTAACATGTTGTGGGGGTGTGATTGATGTACCACATGTACAGCTTGATTGTATCAATATATTTTATACATCATATTATAGACACTTTTGCAATCAAAACAGCTCTCAAAGTGGATTATTCTGCCCAAAAACACTTTTAAATAAAAAAAGGTGTGGCTAGGCCCGTAGAGGAGAACCTAGACCCATAGAAGGGAACCTAGGCCCTCGTAGGGGAACCACGTCATGGTTAATGTTTTTTACATGAGCCATGATAAAAGTCAACGCCATGGAGCTGGGAAGTACCACCTCGAAAGAGCTCTGGTCCATGGGAGGAAATCTTCCTGAGCTGTTTTGATAGTTGAGTATCCTCCAAAATTAAAGACTAGTATACATCACGCGTGAGCTTGACACATGTGGTCAATTACATAATAAAAGTGAGAACACATGGTCAACAGTTTGGAAATTTCCCCGCAAAACAGTCGCCATCTTGATACACGTGGTCAAACACATGATAAAAGTGAGGTTAGAAAACGTGGTCAAAGTTTGGAAATTTCCGCCATCTTGACTCACGTGGTCAAACACGTGGTAAAAAGTGAGGTTAGAACACGTGATCAAAAATTTGGGAATTTCCCTCCAAAGCAGTTGTCATCTTGGAAAAGGGGCGTTCTTGACCTATATGGTCAAACACGTGGTAAAAGTGAGGTTAGAACACATGGTCAGCAGTTTAGAATTTCCCGCCAAAACAGCCACCTCTTGACTCACGTGGGCAAACACGCGGTAAAAGTGAGGTTAGAACACGCGATCAAAAGTTAGGTTAGGAAATTTCCCGCCAAAACAGCCGCCATCTTGGAAAAGAGGCGTGGCCTACACCACGTGACTGATGACGTCATCGGTCACAATTTGAAGAAACATTTAGGTGAAGTTAGGTTATAATTGGTTGGCTTAAAGTTAGGTTTCACTCTCGCAAAACACTTAACTAGGCTACTTAAAAAGTTTTAGAAATAAGTATTGTAATAAGTATAAAACAAGGCTAAAAGCATGGGTAAGTTAGAGTGAAACCTAACTAAATTTAGGGAAATTCTAACTGCTGACCATGTGTTCTAACCTCACTTTTACCACGTGTTTGACCATATAGGTCAAGAACGCCCCCTTTTCCAAGATGACAACTGCTTTGGAGGGAAATTCCCCAATTTTTGATCACGTGTTCTAACCTCACTTTTACCACGTGTTTGACCACGTGAGTCAAGATGGCGGGAAATTTCCAAACTTTTGACCACGTTTTCTAACCTCACTTTTATCATGTGTTTTGACCACGTGTATCAAGATGGCGACTGTTTTGGCGGGAAATTTCCAAACTGTTGACCATGTGTTCTCACTTTTTATTATGTAATTGACCACATGTGTCAAGCTCACGCGTGATGTATACTAGTCTTTAATTTTGGAGGATACTCAACTATCAAAACAGCTCAGGAAGATTTCCTCCCATGGACCAGAGCTCTTTCGAGGTGGTACTTCCCAGCTCCATGGCGTTGACTTTTATCATGGCTCATGTAAAAAACATTAACCATGACGTGGTTCCCCTACGAGGGCCTAGGTTCCCTTCTATGGGTCTAGGTTCTCCTCTACGGGCCTAGCCACACCTTTTTTTATTTAAAAGTGGTTTTTTGGGCAGAATAATCCACTTTGAGAGCTGTTTTGATTGCAAAAGTGTCTATAATATGATGTATAAAATATATTGATACAATCAAGCTGTACATGTGGTACATCAATCACACCCCCACAACATGTTAAATGCTTTGATAAAAATTGTGGCGTAGAGCTTCCTTCTCTAGACGGTCCCCTCACATTACTATATGCTGTGAGATATTACAAACCATTCACGTCAGACCGTTCGAAGGAGTAGTCAGGGCTTCCCTCAGACCCCAACGCCTCAATCTACATGGCCTTCCATGAGGTTCAATTTTTAACGTGGTCGAAGGAAGCGTAGTACTTTGACTCATACAGAGGTTTACGGGCCTTTTCGTCAGCCGCGCCAGGGACCTCAGGACCGTTCCAAAGAGTAGCCCGAACCCCTCCTCGGGTCGGGGCGCCTCAATTTACTAGGCCCTCACATTCATACTGAGGTTTACGGGCCTTTTCGTCAGCCGCGCCAGGGACCTCAGGACCGTTCCAAGGAGTAGCCCGAACCCTCCTCGGGTCGAGGCGCCTCAATTTACTAGGCCCTCACATTCATACATAAATGTACCGGTCAGTACTCGCTATCCAACGCCCCAGTTTCAAGTTATAAATTTATATAGAACCCTGGGAAAGGAAGCGCTAAGCCACATTAGTCCATACATAATTCCTATATGTGGGGGAGAGTGTTTGAGTTGTAACCCATGTGTAGCCGGATTGTGTAAGCCATTCGAAAAAGCTTTATTTATAAACGCAATATTTAAAACAAAGCGCTAACACAAATTTACAGTATTCCATGTCAATTACTACATTAGAAAAGACTAGTATATACAATAATGATGGCTAATTACTCTGCAAAGTCTATTTAAACATCTATTTGATGTAACAACTTGGAATTGCGACAAGTGACACTTCTACATTTAAAGTGCCGATAGCATTTCGACTCCACGAAATATTTTTTTCAAAATATTCATCGAAAACTGTTGGAGTCAATTTAACCAGAGGCATGAATGGTATATGACCTGAATCTTTTCCTAGTTTTATTGTTTATGCCAATATGAGCGTTTGAAGGAGCATTTTCCGTAATTTGATCAACTATATGCTCTGAAAATACTAGAGGCCATTCGCATGTCTCTATCTGACCTGTAAGAAAAAACTTATACTCAAAAGAAGTAATGCAAAATTTGGCATTTTCATTTAACTTTCTCTTTGACAAAAATTTCAGAAATACCGCCATGTTTGTCTGTCAATAAGAGAAAACACGTCCGACCAGTACGGGAGTTGGAAGGAGAATGATCAAACAAGCTAGTGACAACCATAGACATCCATGGAGCACTGGTGTCTGCTAGTTCATATGGTTCTCTGAATTTTGTAACCATATGGGACAGTATCATATCATCATTCAATTTTCTCTTTGCTCCAGTAATTTTAAACTGTTTGACTTCATTTACCGTGACAATGTCTCGAGTTTTTGTCCTTCTGATTCGGCTCTCTTTAATTTCCAGTACTTGAGTGGCTTCGTTTAGAACATTTCTTTCAATGTATCAAAATTCACATCTTTTGACGTCTTAATATTCAAGGTTAGTCCCTTGATCTTACATACAGAGACTAGTTTATTTTGGTATGTGGATACACAAGGTAGGCGTAGGTTTTAGGGCCTCCAGACACAAACTCGACTATGTAGGAACCTGGGCCGTAGTCCTTGGCTAGTTCGTCTGTCATTTCTCCCAGGTAATCGCCAGTGTTAACCCTATACAGGCCGTCGCGATAGTAATAAACACAACTGTCCGTGTCGTAGTATAATACCTGGCCTCCTAGGGCTTCCAATGTTCATATAACTTAAGTCTCGCGTGAGCCGTGGTATAAGCTGCGATCACAACATTCACGGTCCTCAAGGTTCACTAGCCTCGTCAATAATTTGCCAATTCACGAGGAGTACTTCTTCGTTTATGATTTGTATTAAATTTACTCTTCCTCCAGGTTGGGTTAGCAATCTAAAAAATTCTTAGAGTCCTTCACGATCGACGTTTTAGTCATATTTTCCCTTTGCCAAATTTACCCCAAAATGAGTTCAACATTAATTTAGCAACTGATCGGAGGCCAGCATTCTTAGCAATTTTGACTTCTCAAGTTGAACTCCTTCATGTTTGAAATACTCCGTGATATACTGGTCTTGGTCTTGTTCAGTCTTACACCACCCAGATAGCCCGAAGCTTCTTGTTTCATCTTTAGAAATTTATTGATAAAGTCGGTGAATAAGCCCCCGTTCTCATAGGTCGCCACTCGATACTCCCATAGCTCATACATGTCTAGGATGGTATAGCCTTTCTCTACAGCCTTCCGTATCTCATCCATTGTCCACGTCCCCACTATAGCCCTTTCCTCGCTCTCATGTAGGCAATCACCCTGATTTAAGGTTTCCCCGCAGGGTGCGACATAATACGAACATTAATTTATTGTTCATTTTAGCAGGGAGTACGGGATGGTAGAGATCCCAAGGTGGTAGAATCTTACATTTCAACAATCCGTCGACGTCAAGGCCACGTGCTCTGCACTCCTCATTACCTATATAAATCTTTGGATGGCCAATGGGATATTTGCAGTATTATTTACATAAGGATACAAAGAGCAGACATCTACATACTGAATCGTTTCACCCTCCTCACATTTGTGATAGACTTTTGCATTGCCTGTCCTGCCTCCAAAGAACGAATCTCTTGGGTTGAGGGAAGATGTTTAAAATTGGTAGCTTATTAAGATGATCTAGTTTATTTCCTTCTTCAGCCTGCTAAACTCACATTCCCACATTTCTACGATATTATAGTCAGAATGTTATCAATTTTGGATTTTGTTCTCTCATATCTAATGTGAAGAGTGTCAGAGGGATCCTCCTTCAGTGGTTCTTCCCTTCTGTATGGGTAGCATTTGGGACAGCCATGCCAATAGCATCCATGGAATTCATAGATGTTCTCTCCATCAAATCCGTCTACTTTAGCCCATTAATTTTGGCTTCTTTGCCCCGACCTGCATGTTGTATCTTAATTCCACGTTTCTCTTCCTCCACGTCAACCACTGCAATGCAGCAGCTGATTGAGTGTCAGAAAAACGATACCCACCTTTTGGAATCAAGCAATTGTATCAGGTTTTAGAAAATTTCTACGGAAAGCTAGGTTGCACGCACTGCTATAGTAATTGCTTCAAGGAACGGGTCCACGTTGCATTGCTCAAGAAGTAAGGCTTCTAAATTTAATACAGGCTTGGGCCAAAATCTCGACATCTGAAATGCAATTATTCTAAGATCTCCTTTTGAAAGTCAAATTTGTAATCTTCTGCTACTCGCTCGTCGTACCACTTTTCAAAAGCTGAGTGGGACTCTTCAAACATAGAGTCTGGACAGTAATACACCTTGGCTGGCATAGGGGGTACATAATTTTGATTCGCCAATGTGTGAAAAGATGTGGGAAATAGCCTTTCTTCTTCTCTGGAGGCAGGTCAAACGCTTTAGGGAGTGCAGAGAGGGACATGGGGAAGTAGCTAAGTGAATCGATAAACCTTACATTATCTACTTCAATTAAGATTGCTTTAGTCCCCGCAGAAGTTACGTTTGGGACAAATTAGTTTCCTCCATCAAATACTTTAAGATAAACTGAAAGTCAAAGCCTGTCCATTATGGGCAATCACACATACAGTCTTAAAAGTTTTCCTCACCTGCATGACATAGTCCATAAATTGTTTGACAGGGTCTTCTTTAAATACATTTTGCCGTTCCAAACAAGTATCACAGTCACTTCCTTTGATACACTTAAAGCAGTACTGTTGGGACACGCACAAGTTGACTCTATGAATTTTAGTTTCACTATCGGAAGCCAGTGATTCGTCTTGGCGGGTCTCCAAATCAAAGAATATAAATAAGAAATCGTGGTCTTTAGGGCTTTGCTTGTCTACACGCATAAAACACCGGTGATCAGCCGGTTTATAGTCTTTGCAAGTATTTACAAAACACCTCTCCACATACATGAGCCGATTTGCGTTTTGTTGGAAAGACCAGTTTTTGGCAATTATGGCAAAATTTAATCATTTTACAAACTTGACCACGATGGGCTATCAAACACTGCTCATTTTTAAAGTGGCGACTGCAAAATCGACAAGTGAGGCCTCCATGCTCAAGCTTACATGGAGGAGATATGGAGTGACATGATGTGCATTTGTTAGTGCATCGATGTTCAAACTTATTATTGGAAGCGGACATGGCACGCCTCACAGTAGTAGACACAAGCAAAAGCAGCTGTGAGACTAGTAATTACATTATAATGGCCATTATGGAAAAGCAAGTTAATTTTAAGGTTAGCATCTTCGCTGCCACCAGAAAAGTATACATCACGGCCTTTTGAGCTGTAGTTATAAACAGTTTATTCTGTACTTTTTAAGATGAGCCTGAAGCTTCTCAAGCTCAGGAATGCCCGCTCCTTCTCTGGGATCTCTACTCTCGCCTTTGCAATTAATTTTTTAGCTCTAAGTGTTTGCCTAAGGCCTTTATCCTTTCGAATAGCATAGGTTTGGGGATCATTCTTCGCATACGCTTTTTGCCACTACCAAAGCCCTGGGAAGACACAAGTTATCTTTGTTTTTTATGACAACAATTCCCTGCCTCGCCTTACACTCTTCTTCGAAGGTGTTATAGAATCCAGGGCGTTTTTCTACCACGACCTACAGGCACGTTGACTCTCACCACATCAACTCTAAACGTGTCAGTTGATTTGATATTTTCAGAGTTAGATTGAACAATACCTCCAAACACACTCCAAAGGACATCACTGTTAACTTCAGAAGCTGACGTGGAACTACATACCCTGACTCTTTGGTTTTCAAATTAATGCTATCTAATGTAAAGCCTAGGTAATCATTAGGATGGCATTCGGATTTCGCTCTCTCAACTATTTGAGCAAAACCTTGTCTAAGCCATTCAAATTCGGACGTTCCGGCTGGGGGGTTTGTAAACTTAAAATGGTTTTAAGACCATACAACCTGAATTTTTTTATGTACCACTGGTCCTCGCTAATAAAATGGATTGGTTCAGTCATATTTTGAGAACCCATTTTAGAAGACGATTCCATTTTTTATAAAATTACTAATCTTATTATGAAGAGAAATTGGGATTTTTATAGTAAAATTGAGGTTATGTTACCCGCACGTCTGTACAGTACCACGTCTGAGACTAAAGCAATAGAGCTGATAACTATAACTTTATAAAAAATCACTAAGGGACCACTCTGGTATTACTATATGTACAGTAAAAGTACAATCAAAAGTGAGGTTATGTTACGCAAGACCGACACGTCTGTACAGTATCACGTCTGGAACCAAACTAAACCGATAGAGCTGATAGCTATGATTTTATAAAGGCTCACTAGGGACTCACTTTGAATTTACTAATATATTGCTAGAGTGCAAGTGTAGTGTAAGATTATGTTACGCAAGGCCGGCACGTCTGTACAGTATCACGTCTGGAAAGACACTGAAGCAATAGAGCTGATAGCCCAGGTTTTATAGAGACTCACTAAGGACTCGCTCTGGTATTACTATATATATAGTAAAAGTACAATAAAAAGTGAGGTTATGTTACACGCACGTCTGAACAGTACCACGTCTGACACTGAAGCAATAGAGCTGATAGCTCTGGTTTTATAGAGACTCACTAGGGACTGGTATTACTATATGTACAGTACAATAAAAAGTGAGGTTATATTACACGCACGTCTGTACAGTACCACGTCTGGAAAGACACTGAAGCAATAGAGCTGATAGCCCAGGTTTTATAGAGACTCACTATGGACTGGTATTACTATATGTACAGTAAAAGTGAGGTTATGTTACCACACGTCTGAACAGTATCACGTCTGGAAAGACACTGAAGCAATAGAGCTGATAGCTCTGGTTTTATAGTGGCTCACTAGGGACTGGTATTACTATATGTACAGTAAAAGTGAGGTTATGTTACACGCACGTCTGTACAGTACCACGTCTGGAAAGACACTGAAGCAATAGAGCTGATAGCCCAGGTTTTATAGAGACTCACTATGGACTCACTCTGGTATTACTATATGTACAGTAAAAGTGAGGTTATGTTACACGCACGTCTGTACAGTACCACGTCTGGAAAGACACTGAAGCAATAGAGCTGATAGCCCAGGTTTTATAGAGACTCACTATGGACTCACTCTGGTATTACTAAATGTACAGTAAAAGTACAATAAAAAGTGAGGTTATGTTACACGCACGTCTGTACAGTACCACGTCTGAAAAGACACTGAAGCAATAGAACTGATAGCTCTAGTTTTATAGAGACTTACTAAGGACTCGCTCTAATTTTACTAATTTGATAGAGTAAAAGTGAGGTTATATTACGTAGGGCAACACGTCTGAACAGTATCACGTCTGAAACTAAAACAATAAAGCTGGTAATTATAGAGACTCACTAAAGGCTCACTCAAGTTTTTACTAATATATCTACAGTAAAAGTGAGGTTATGTTACGCAAGACCAGCTGAGTTACATTATAAACTGCTATGTATTTCCCTTCAATAAAATTGTACTAGTATCTGCTAACTTATAAAAACTGCTCACCCTCTGTCTTAGAAATATAAGGATTTTTCTTTAAGATAATACCATAACACTATACTGCCTCCTAAGTATTGATCTACTATTGAGAAGGTAGAGCCCTGCGTCAGCTGGCCTGTAGGCCTCTGTCTGTTATTTTAAGATGTTTTTTTATTTTTTAATATGTCTGACCTTGACCACTACACTCTTCTTAGTCTTAACAAATACTTAGAGACTCAAAGGAACAGTCATACACCAGCAGGGGATAGAAAATTAATAGTTGTATGTTTTATTTTATTTTTCACAGTTGTGACCTTGAATCTGGGAAGTGATGCTTAGCATTTTATTACATACTAACACTACACATATACACATACCAAGTTTAAAGAAAATCCGTAGTGCCATTTCCAAGATAAAAAATAAAACTTTTTTGCGCCTTCATTTTTTGGATACCTTGTGCCATGCATTTTTATATACCAACTAAGTGTACACACATACCAAGTATGAAGGTAATACATGAAGCCATTCCTAAGATATGATTTTTCAAAGTTTTGCCCCTTCATTGCCCCCTTCATTTTTTGAATGCAACCCGCAACATTTTGGTTAATTTTGTTATTTTAGGGTACCTACCCCCCAGGGGCACCTCTACTTCGTAGAAGGTGGTTTTTTGAGGTCCCCAGACCCCTAGGACACACCATTTTCGAGATATTTGTGTTTTTTTAGATTTTTAAGCCAAAATTTTCATGTTTTTCACTTTATATAGTATAATATGCACTTTATTTAGGTGTTGTACATCATTTTTACATATTCTAAACTTTATATAGTATTGTGTACACTTTATATAGTATGACCCCAGCGATCCATATGGTCTTGTTCCCCATGATGACAGAAAAAACGGCAGACGATTGGCGCGAATATTAGGCAAAATTGGCGCAAACGCCGCCATGATGTCACAAAAAAGACGCCACCATGACGTCACAGAAAAACAGCTGGCGTGGCGGGTGCCGCCATCTTGATGACGTCACAAAAAAAGAGCGCCGCCATGACGTCAGAAAAAAACAGCTGCCATAACGTCACAGAAAAAAGACGCCGCCATCTTGAAAAAAACGCCGCCATGACGTCACAAAAAAAGGCGCCATGACGTCACAGAAAAAAATTGGCGCATGCGCACGCCATTTTTTGTGCCCGATCCTCGCAACACCTACTCCCCATAAGAGCCCATGTTAGACCTCAAGTGACCGGCATTACTACTTACATGTGATGTTAGATCCAGTATCAATTAATGCATTAACAGGAATGTTGCCTATTTTAATGTATATTTCAGGGCAATTATTCTTAAAACTATTTTTGTTGTACAATTCTTGAGGTATATCTTCATTTAATAGAAATTCTGGGTCACAGCAAATAGTATTTGTATGAAATTCTTCTTGGTTTAAGTTGTGATGATCGTATTTATAGTTTTCATAATTATTATTTGGTCTGTTCGTTGATATAATATTTGATTGCGCTGAAGAAGCTATAGTGTTGTGTGATCGGGAAGAAGTGTACAGACCGTGTTTTGCATCCTCAGCGCTTAACCGTTTAAAGGATGCGGTCCGCTGTGCTGGGGTGTATGACTTGCTGTAGATTTAGTTTGTGTAGGCGTTGGTGACGCAATATTCCTTACGGTGGATTCTTGTTCGGGTGTGAGTGGTCTTCGGTCGTATTGACTTTGTTGTCCTTGAAATCTGGTATTATACTCTTGTGGTGACATGTTGGCTGACATATAATTAATATTTCCTTGTGGCGGCTGATAATATTTTTGGTTCCCATTTGAGTTGTGTGGTGGTCGATTGTAATAATTTTGCTGTGGTTTGTTGTTTCTGGGGTTGTAAGCATGAGGGTTGGTATTTTGGTAATATTGTTGCTGTTGTTGATAGTTTGTTTTATTATTGTGTTGGTAGTTCTGGTTATAGTTTGGTTGGCGTTCGTTGGTCATTGTTGGGTTTTGTGCTGGTGGGTTTTGCTGCTTAGTACGTTTTTGAGCATCGTGCAGATCTTGTCGCTGTAGTAGCGCTTCAAACTCATACACACTGTTTGCATTTTGTACTCGTCGTGCATCTTGTACTAGGGTGCAAAAATGTTCAGCCAATATAGATACTATTTCATCTTCAGATAAGGTGGGAGTTAGTGATCGAAGTGTTATGACTCGTTCTACGAAATATTCAGATCTAGTGAGGTTTCCATTTGGGCGGTAGCGTTCTGTCTCTATTTTTTGTCTAACAGCACGTTGCACGTCTCGGCTCCAATATTTATTTAAGAACTGGTTTTCAAAATTTTCCCATGACTTTATGTCAGTTTTGATTAACGAGAACCATTTTGATGCTTGTCCTTCAAAACTCGCTTCGATTGTATCAGTTAATACTTCTATGGGGTCACTGAGTTGTTTTTGTAACAATTTTTTATAGCACCGTTTTAACTTAGTTAAATACTCTGGTGGATTTTGTGTTCTGCCATTAAATTTTGGTAAGGTCATGTCTGTCATTAAATTATTGCCGTTACATGTGACATGTATCTGTGGGTTCAAGGTGATTGGTTTCTGTTCATATTCTTTGAAATCATTTAGTTTAGTTTCATGTTCTAGAATTTTCTCGTTTATCTGATTTAATTGTTTGTTTTGGCTTTTGATTGCCACTTGGTTTTGTGTTATTGCTGGTATTAGTTCGTCTTTGACCTGGGTAATGTGGGTTTTAATCTGGGTCTCTACCTGTAATTTATGTTCATAGTGGGTTTTGCGCAAATTTTCAGTATTGTCCCTACAGATTTCCATCATTTGAGTAGTCAACTTGGTCTCAACTTTCTGTGTTTCAATTACGATTGTTTTGTTGATTTCCTCACGTTGTATACGTAAGTCGTTAGCTAGGTCATTTCGTATTTCATTGTTTTGTTTGTATACCTTTTGAATGATATTATTCTCAATTTGTTGAAGCTCTAAGCTATGTGCTTGTTGTATGGCGCGTATCTCATTTATGTCAGATTTTAGTTCATTTTTAATTTCAGTGATTTTGGAATCAATGTTGGAATTAACTTCATTGATTTTGGAATTTATTCCGCTGATGTTCGAATTTATGGAATTCAACATCATCATCAGTTGCGAGTTTGGGTCGGGCTGTATATTCGGGAACGGTTGTACGGTATTTGAGTCATAATCAGCTGAGAGTAGTTGTTTACTGCAAGAACGTAATGGTTCGGGTGTTGTCGGCCACGTTCGGCTAGCTTCGGCTTTGACTCGTTCGTCTCCGTCGTCCATGGTCGGCGATGGCAAGATGGCGTCGTGTTTGTTTACATCATTCTCGCTCAGCGTTCTTTGTGTCGCAAACCCGTGAAATAGATCGAGATTACTGTACCCGGATAAATTATTTAATTTCTCAATTTCTTCTTTTGTAATGATGTTGTCAATGGACGTAGTACTTTCACGTGTGTTGTGTCGTGGTGAGGTGTGTACTGAGTCTGTGTTGTCGTCTGTAGCATTCATCGCATTGTCAGCTGTGTCTAGATTTTCATCTTGTGATGTTTGATTACTAAGCGGTCTAAGTAGGGATTTATTGGAATCGGACATGATGGTGGAAAATTGGGATAAACTTATAACTAGGTATGATACAATAAAAAAAATCCTTAATCTATGTAATGAGTTAATATTTCCTTAACTTAGCTAGTACAATTGCTTAGGTTATAAGGTTCAAAATTGCTTCATAGGCTAACAAGAATTTATTCGAGCCCCATACGTTGGTCGCCAAATTTGCCACACACACACGTCTATGTTTTTACACTTATGTATATGTGTACACTTACACTTGTCTCCTTCTACTTTACTTCCTTATCCTAACAGCTGATACCTCTATGAAGGAAGATGGACTAATCTAGGCTTAATGGCGTCTTTGGATATATTAAAACACTTAAATACAATTAACAAAACTGAGTTTATTTTAAATTAAACAATAAGTTATCTGTTGTATGAAAAGGGACTAACAATGGATATTACAAATTAAGGGGATTTTATTTAATTAATTACTGTCTTCATAAATAAATGTCTCTGTTTAATATTGGCTATTGCTCAAACATGGAACTTTTCTCAGGGTTGGGGTGGTCGTGCGGGGTCGAATAAATTCTTGTTGAATTAATATTATTATATTGGAAAATAAAATCATAAAATTTGAATTCAATATAGAGATAATTTCTAGATGGAATTGGATAAATTCTCTATGACATTAAGTATTATTGAATCAAAAGGTAGGTTCACTGCCTCAACAATGCTTGCTGTAAGTTCAATCTAGGCTCAAAGTTTCTTCTTGAATGAATATAATTATAATGTTTAAATAAGTTCAAAAAGGTTCTTCAAAAGTTAATCTAAATTGATTTCTCTAAGATTCAATTACTATTAATAAATTTCTTGTCTATAAAAACTGTTTAGTCCTTTGATTTGTAGTTACTATGTAATCCAGTAGGTGATGAATACAATGGAGGGATATTACCAATTTTAAATTTCTTCACTACAGGTTTTAATATCATCTCGGCCTTCAAAATGGGTGTCTATTACCTGTAGCTCTTCTTCTACATAAAAAAATTGAACTTTTGGTGTTCAATAACTATTTTATGGGGTTATTATATTAACTTGGGATGAGACCCTTAAACATGCATCTAATCACTAGGCCATTCAAATTGAGAAGAAGCATTGTTCATTGTTGCTTGATGGTATCACATATGTTAATGCACACTGTATTACTGTTAGTCTTGTTGTCACTTCACTATTATACTATATTAAATTATTGTCATAGAGATTAATTTAGAATGATTAAATAATTATGGGTTTTATTAAATATGAAGCAATTTTATTACATTATTACATTATGTAGGCTATATTAATTATTCATTTAGGCTATGTTGATTTACTTAAAATTGAGATGGCATATATTAGGTATATTTATTTTGTGATGAATGGTGGGTATAAACTATTTTTGTTCAGGCTATATTTATGGCTAATGTATATTACTTATTGAAAATTAAAAATATAAACAAATGAGTTGTTGCAAATTTTACTTTTTCTGAGACACTCAGACTTAGAGTAGAAGTGTAGTTGGTGACCTTGAACCACCCCTGAGGGGCGGACCCCCCCCCCGGCCCAACCCCCGCCCCCGCCCCTCTGGACTTAGAATATTTTCGTAGATGTAAATGAAGTACCTACAGGTTTGAGCCAACGCTTAGAAAATTTTACTTTTTACTTTTTCTGAGACACTCAGACTTAGTATAGTCCACCTCTGCCCCGCTACCACCCCTAAGGGGTGACCGGTAGGGATATAAAGCTTCCAGGTTGCACGCGCTTCTCATTCACTCTCCAGCTTTCGTTGGAAGTGGCTATCCAAGAGCTCATTCTTAAGGAGACCGGTTACCAAAAATGTCTCGTCGTATATCTTATAAACCTTCGTACTATAATCTGATCGGTATTAATAGTATTACAGACAATGAGAAGAAATTGTATAAAAAATTTTGTTGTTTACTTGACAGAACGCAAAAACTACCGCCAAATACTTTCACCTACAAGCTACCCCTGATAGACAAGGATGATGTATGCAAACTAACATCAATTCAACTGAAATTGTTGGAAGACAAAATTCTTGTTTGTGTGAGGGAAGTGTTTCATAATGAATATTCAAAAAGATTGGCTTTTGACTTTATTAAGGAACATGCAGGACGTGAAACAAAACAGTATCCAGGACTATATTATTTACATCTTTTTGAGAATGGAGCAAGTGTAACGGTAGAAATAAGTATCAAATTAATGTAATTCTCCCTACCAAGCTCATAAGGAAAAGTCATATTGAAATACATGTTGTGTACGGCTGTATATGAGTGTTTGGCGGAATAAAATGTGTTAAAGTAGGACTTGGATTTGATCGAGGTTGTTTAGAACAGAGCGGGGGATAGATCACTTTGCAGCAATGGACTAGCATGCTGCTTAGTGCTCTATCCCCCGCTCAAAATAATAATTCCAAATGACCTTGACCTACATAAACATGTTCAAACAGACGTCTTTGAAAAAACTTGTACAAACTAGTGTATTTAGACCAAATATCATCGATTTATCAAGCCTGCTGATAAATGTATTAAAAATGGTTATGTAAAAGCCAAATTTACCACATGATTGATAACCCGGATCTACATGACGTCACTTTCCCCCACCTTTGTGCCTCGGATATAAAGGGACCCTGTGAGCGCGCTGCTCATTATTGCGTGGACATTCGCAGAGTGTACATTCAAAGCCAAACTGTTTGAAATGGCTCTTTGCGACATTTGTGGGGAAATCTTTCAAGACGAAGATCTTTTTACCCTACACAAAGAATTGCATGAAAAAGAAGATGGAAAAGAAGATATTATCATTGATGAAATAGACTTAGACTCAATTGACCGGTTTTTGGAAGAGCACCAGAAGCAAATGGACTACTGGGACAGCTATCTACAGCAAATGCAAAGAAGAAGACCTAGTGTGATCCAATTTGCTGGTGCTGGACCATCCAATACTCGAAGACCTATTGAAGAAGAGGATATGCAAGAAGAGGACATGCAAGAAGAGGACATGGAAGAAGAACTGGAAGATGTGAGACAACTGCGCACCACAGCCTTGCCAGGACCAGTTGTAACACATTTCAAAATTAATAATGTTCAATTGGAACTGGAAACATTCATAACCCAGGCTAAGGAACTTGTTGGTCAAACTTTGAGGGAAGAACTACAAAGATTAAATTTTATTAAATTTGGAATGGTGTTAGAGGCTATGTTTAACAATACTGATGGTGAAACAGCATTGAGAGCGTTCATTACCAAAAACAGAACCCTTACCTTCACCTCCAACATCGATGATATTATTGAAGAATGCTTGGAGGAACTTATAACAAAACTTCAAGAACACGAAGGAAGAGGATCTGGATGGACTTTGTCATCAATTGAAGGTATGGATGTTAGGGTTCATAAGCATGGATATGGTTTAAGGGGTAGTAGTTTTATCCCTTTACCAAAGAAAATCCAAAACACTAACTCGTGTAGGAATGTGCAAAATGAAGGTAATGAATGTTTCAAGTATGCAATGTTAACTAAGTATGTTAAAGATAATCCTTGTAGAGTTGGTAGAGAATATTACGAGAATGAACACCGCTACAACTTTCAAGGCCTCACCTACCCAGTTACTTTGAAAGACATTGACAAATTTGAAAAGAGAAATCCTGGCGTTTCAGTCAATGTCTTTGGTTTGGATGATTCAAACAACGTTTATCCTTTGCGGGTAGTAAAAGTGGAGCAGAGTAACCACACGGATTTGCTATTGATAAATAAGGGTGATACTTCTCATTATGTATAGATAAAGGACTTTGCAGCCTTGGTTTAAACACAATTATCAAAACAGAAACGTAGGTTAACAGTGTGTAAAAGATGTTTCTGTTTCACATATAAAGAACTAAGACGTGGAGGATCTGAATGGTTGATGGAACACAAAAGACTTTGTAACGAGAATTATGAAGTGAAGGTTAGTCTGCCGCCACCATCTCGTGCGTTTATCCGATTCAACAAAACAGTCCACCAATATCGTATTCCACTGGTCATCTACGCAGATTTTGAATCTACGTTAGTACCACAGGAGCTGTCAAACGGTGAGGTGACTAGAAGAACAAAATACCAGCTGCACCAGCCCAATAGTTTTTGCCTATTGGTGAAGTCGACCTTGTCTGAAACCCAATTGCAAGACTATGGTTTAACATCCACTCCAATACTCTACCGTGGGGAAGAAGCCGCTAGGTATTTTGTAGACCTGTTGTATGACATTGCTGAAAAGACGCACCGCTTATACGGTAATGTTGTACATATGGAACCTTTAAACCAAAATGAACAAGAAGAATACAACGTAGCGACGAGATGTTATTTATGCAAGAAGACCTTTAGTGAAGAAAACCAAAAAGTAAGAGACCACGATCATCTGACAGGGTTATACAGAGGAGCTGCTTGTAATTCATGCAATATAAATTACAAACTGCCAAACTTTATTCCTGTTGTTTTACACAATCTTAGCGGCTACGACTCCCACTTTATTATCCCAGAGTTAGGAAGAGATGATGGTAAAATTGATGTTCTTGCTACAACATTGGAAAAGTACATCAGTTTTTCAAAAACAGTAGGTAAAATTAAACTTCGCTTCGTAGACTCTTACAGATTTATGCCATCTAGTTTAGCCAAATTGTCAGAGAACCTAAGAAGAGAAGACTTAAAAGAAACAAGCAAAATTGTACCTGAAGATAAATTGGACCTAGTATTAAGGAAAGGAGTTTTCCCCTATGATTATATAACTTCTACAGAAAAGTTTGAAGAAACCAGTCTGCCACCGATTGAAGCCTTCAACAGCAAACTAAACGAAAGTGAAATCTCCATTGAAGACTACAATCATGCTTGTAATGTTTGGAACCAACTAAACATTCAAACCTTAGGGGAATATTCAGACTTTTATATAAAATTGGACGTAACTCTGCTGTGCGATGTGATGGAAGAATTTCGAAACACCTGCTTCTCCGCCTATGGACTGGACCCTCTACACTCGTACACATCTCCAGGATTAGCATGGCAAGCTATGCTAAAGTCAACCAACTGTCGATTGGAACTTTTAACAGATATAGATATGGTGCTCATGATGGAATCTGGTGTACGGGGTGGTTTGACACAAGCTGTAACACGTCATGTCAAAGCCAACAACAAGTACATCCCCGGCTTTGACGAGCAACAACCATCGGTCTACCTTGGCTACTTTGACGCAAACAACCTTTATGGTTGGGCAATGTCAAATCCGCTTCCCTACGCTGACTTCAAATGGATCGACCCGGCCACCATCGGTGACATCTTACAGATTCCAAAGGATGGTCCAAAAGGCTATATCTTGGACTGTGATTTCGAATATCCTGAGCACCTTCATGACCATCACTACGACTTGCCTCTCCTAGCAAAGACTGAAGTTTCACCGACAGGAAGATGGCCAAAATTGATGATGACCTTGAAGAATAAAGATCGGTGGTATGTGGCTCACTACTGGGTAGTTCAACAAGCTCTTGAATTAGGTCTACGTATAGTGAGAATTCACAGAGCGATTGAATTCACCCAGTCTTGTTGGTTGAAACCATACATCGATTCTAACATTACAAGAAGAGCTGCAGCGACAACAGCGTTTGAAAAGGACTTCTACAAATTAATGAACAACGCCATCTTTGGGAAGACTTTGGAAAACAAGAGAAAACACAAAAATGTAAAATTAGTAAGTGACCCTAGAAAATTGGAAAAGTTAGTTCAAAAACCAAATTTCGGAACATCCATGATTATAAACGAAAATCTAGTTGCTGTCAGTATGAAGAAAACAACAATAGTGATGGATCGTCCGTTGTACATCGGTATGTCGATTTTGGATATAAGTAAAACCCTGATGTATGATTTCCATTATAACAAAATGGTTAAACACTACGGAAGGGACAACATCGGAGTCGCATACATGGATACTGACGCATTTATCTACTGGATAACGACCTTAGACATGTATGAAGACCTAAGGACTTTTCCATACAAAGAAGATTTCGACTTTTCTGACTATCCGAAGAACCACCCAAATTATAATGAAAAGAATAAAAAAGTAATTGGAAAATTTAAAGATGAAGCAAACGGAGTGCCATTAGAAGAAATAGTAGCACTAATGTCAAAATTGTATTCATTTAAGATGTACAACGATAACAACACACCGACAGTCAAGAAAGCAAAAGGAGTAAAGACATCTTATTTGAAAAAAACATGTAACATTTGACCACTACAAGACCTGTTTGTTTTAAGATACTACCATCTCGGCCACATTCAACAATATCCGAAGCTTTAAACATCAAGTCTACAGTGTGACTGAAACTAAAAAAGCACTGTCAGCTCGGGATGATAAAAGACATATTATGCCCGACAAAATTCATACTCTTCCCTTTGGCCACTACTCTCTAAACCCTATCGACTAGTAACCTATTCTTCGTCCTTCTACAACTTCGACCTTATTCCTTTCTCCTTCCGTAAAAAAATGGGGAACACGGCAAGTCAAACGCCGTGTTCCCCATTTTTTTTACACAAGTTTGGATGACCTTGACCTATATAAATGATGTGAATATTTAAGACAACATTCATTGTGATTATACATGTGATACATGAAACATTCAAACCTGCAATATGAAGAACTTGAAGCAAGAAATTGTCAACGAACTTCATAAACCTGCAAGAAGAAAGTTTCCACGAAGAAATACAGTGATAAAAGGAATAAATGATTTATATCAAGCGGATTTAATCGAAATGATTCCTTATAGTAAACAAAATAGAGGATTTAAATACATATTGACTATTATTAATTGTTTTTCAAAAATGGCAGATGCTTTACCATAAAAGATAAAAGTGGCAAAAGTGTTACAAAAGCAATGGAAACAGCTATACAAAGAGACAAACATACTATAAAACATTTACAAACTGATGATGGAAAAGAATATTTTAATAAGGAATTTGCAAATTTAATGAAAAAACACAACATTAACCATTACTCAACCAATTCAGAGGTAAAAGCATCAATAATTGAAAGATTTAACAGAACTTTAAAAGGTGCGATGTATAAGATGTTTTCCAACAGAGGATCACACGTATGGATTGATGTGTTACCAAAACTTATAAGCGATTACAATAACAAGTTTAATAGAACTATCGGTATGAAACCAAGCCAGGTGACTAATAAAAATGAAAAACTTGTATTAAAACGTATAAAAATGAATACTAAACCAAAAGTTGAAAAACTAAAGCCTAAAAGGTTTAATGTTGGCGATAAAGTGCGAATAAGCAAATACAAAGGTGTATTCAGTAAAAGATATCTTCCGAACTGGACAAATGAGGTATTTACCGTATTTAAGGTGCAACCTACAGTACCAGAAACTTACATTTTAAAAGATAATAAAGGACAATTGCTTGAAGGAGGGTTTTATGGACATGAAATGTTAAAATCAACAGTAGGTGATGTATATTTAGTCGAAAAGGTGTTGCAACGAAAAAAGGATAAGGTTAAAGTACGATGGTTAGGATTTAATAAAACGGAAGATTCTTGGATACCTAAAAAGGATCTAATATAATAATAGAGCATCATTTTGGGTTGAACCATTACAAAGGATGGAGATAATACCGCAAAAAGACAATTTTACTATTAATAATATAGATGAACTCACAGTGGATGGTTCTCAATTCAATACTGGGAAACATGGTGTTTTGTTACCAAACACGGTTCGTTGTCTAATTACCGGTCCTTCCAATTGTGGAAAAACAAATGTAGTATTCAATTTGATTACAAACCCTAAAGGATTACGTTTTAATAATTTATATGTATTTTCAAAGTCACTACAACAACCAAAATATCAGTTATTGGAACAAATACTCAATAATGTGCCTGAAGTTAAATATTTTAAATTTAACGCAAGCGAGAGTGTCATGCAACCGCAAGAGGCTAAACCATTCTCAGTATTCATATTTGACGATGTATCTTGTGAAAATCAAAATACAATAAGGAATTACTTTGCCATGGGTCGACATAACAACATAGATAGCATTTATATTGGTCAAACTTACAGCAAAATACCGAAACAGCTCATTAGAGACAATGCAAACATGTTAATTGTATTTAAACAGGATGAAACCAACCTAAAACACATATATTATGACCATGTAAGTGCGGATATGCTATTTGAACGATTTAAAGAGTTGTGTGGAAAGGCTTGGGGTGAAAAGTATGGGTTTTTAACAATTATGAAGGAACAACCGCTAAACAATGGTCGATACAGGATAGGATTTGACAAATTTATACTAATACACTGATCATGATGTAAAATATTCATTGTTGTACAACACGTCTTGCTACAAACATGGTTAACCAAGAAAAGTTAATAAAGGAAATAAAATCACTTAGTGATTCTATTCGAGATAAAAACAGAGCATTAAAATTAGGTATTAGCGAAAGGGAGAAATTTCTTGAATCTACTTTTAAACCTATTACTGAACCCTTGAAACAATTAAACAAAAAATTTGCTAAACCCGTTTTGGAAGGAGATGCAATTGCACCTATTACAAAGTTTGAAAGAGAAAATGTAAAATCAGAAGATTTTAGTGATGAAATATATTTAAATAATTCAACATTAGTCAACGCTTTATGTGGTATAACCAATTGATTTCTTTTATTTAATATGCACGATACGGTCTTAGGTATAGACCAGCCCCGTTTTTTACCATTGACCATATTGTCGGTTTTTTGTTATTTTTCCTCGGAGAACGTCTTTTTAGTCTAATATTACCACCATGTTTCCTCATGGTTGATCCTTTTTTATTCTTACCCCTCCTTTTTCCACCTCCTACCGCTGTTTTAGCCTTCATACCTGCTGTTACCGCTAAAGCTGCTGCTTTTTCCGCAATACTAGCGTCACTAGACTTTACTCGTTGCCAAGCCATATTCGCTAGCTTTTTATCAGCGATTGACCTATTTTTTGAATCGGTAAACGTGGAATATGCGATATCGTGTTCTTTACAAGCCTGATCTAACTTATTTATGCCTGGATCACCTCTTTCCAGTCGTTTTTTCAATTTAGTTCCTGGTCCGCAATACTGATAACCTCCCGGTATAAGAAATTCGTATGGTAAAGCGTCTATTGCTCTATTTACGATAGATCCTACTGGAATACGATTTAAAGCTTTACTTAACAGAGAAACCGCTGTGGACGTGATCCCACCTCCTTTCCGTATACTGTCTCGATATGGACTGATGTGCTGGAATGTCATTATTGTCCTTTTATAATCGAAATGTACAACTTATGTGTTAACTCTATGACGAGTTGGACATAAATGAGGTCGTTTATTGCGTTCTTATCTTATATAATAAAAGAGTGCATTTAAGGGTCTAGAGAGAAAACTACTGAACGGATCGTGGTCGTTTTGGTGTCTATGGATTTCTTATCGTCCCTATATAATAGGAAAAATATGGAATCCCTTGGAAAATGCTTTATAACTCCGTAAAATGAAAATTAGACCTTATTTAGACCAATCTAAGACGTCAATTTGTTGATTTGTTTACTGCTCCAGGTGATCCAAATCTTGCAATTAAATTTTATACCACTGCTGATTTATTTACAAGGTAGTTTTTGTAAACAAAACAGACCACTTTAATTCTCATTGACAGATAACAAATGAAACAAGACACTAAGGTTGCAGTTATTTTAAAAGCAGTAAAATAAATTTTTAACAGCTGGTGCTTGGATAAAATTTTGGTTGATATACTATAAAGAAAGTTTACCTATTATAACCTAGATGATTGAATTTATGTATTTATTTAAACTTATAAGTTATATTAATATTTGTTTACACATATGTTTTTATATCTTAACCATCAACTAAAGAGGTTTATATTTTGAAAAATAAACAAAAACATAGGTTTATATGTTGATTGTAAAACTCACCATGGTATTTTAATACTTTTAATTTTGTCGTATAACTACGTGATTTAGATCTTAATAATGTAATGTAGGCTTATGCTTCTACATGTTTAACAATTAGTTTTTCTCACTGATGTAAAAAAAATGAAGTACAAAAATGTAAAGATGCAGAACTATGAAAAATGAATAAATAAGTAATGAAATATACAAGAAGGTCTCAAAGAAATAAAAATTTAAAAAATAAAATAAAATAAAAAATAAAAAAATAAAAAATAAAAATAAATAAAAAAGGACATGGAATAAAGTGCAAACAAAAGACTAAGAAAAAACATTTTAAATAGTGTCTTAATGAGTGTAAAAACCTACTATATGATTGATAGACTTAGAGGACAATGCACGTCCAGTAGCACTTAGTACGCCCAGGGATGTACTTCTACCGTTATATGATAAACTCAAGTCAGAACTTGAAAGCAGGGTTCAATTAGATTTCTTAAGTCCTGTGGAAGAGCTCAGGGTCTGATGCTCAGCGGTGGTGGTGGTACCAAAATGGGGACGTTAGACTCATCGTGGATCTACAAACTTCATGTATCAGTCACTATTGAGATGTCTTCCTATACGGTATCATTAACAGGAAAATCGTCCACTTTACGAAGTATCCTTTTTCCAGCGTTACGCTTGCAAAAAGGAAGATTTTCGGAGGCAGCACTGTTGGATTTTACAACTTACAACTCTATTCCCAATGTTACGGAAGGTAAAAATAACTTATTGCATTATTATAAAGGAAAAGATGCCAGTGGTAAGTTAACAGACTTAGAAGAGTGCAGTTTACCCACAGGTTCTTATGAAATTGATCATATTAATGAATTTTTGCAAAATAAAATGGGAAAAGACAATATATCGCTAAAAGGTAATAATAATACAATGAAAGCTGAGCTTACTTCAAAATATTATATAGATTTCAGTAAGTCAGACTCAATTGGTGATTTATTAGGATTTCCCAAAGATGGAGCAATTTTAGAACCAAATAAAACACATTCCGGTAAACAAACTGTAACAATATTAAAAGTCAATAGTATAGACATAACTTGTAACATTATACAAGGAGCTTACAGAGATGGAGCAAATACTCATATAATACATACTTTTTACCCCAGTGTACCACCTGGATTTAAAATTGTTGAAAAGCCGCAAAACCTGGTATATCTACCTTTGAACACCACTTTCATTTCAGACATCGTGTTGAACGTATTGGATCAAGACGGTAACTTGATAGATTTCCGAGAAGAGCCTATTACGGTTAGATTACATTTAAAATCAACACTTTAATACAAAATCATGGGTTTAACATTTAAAAGCGAACAACCTACGGGAATCCGCATTAGTAGCTCTTCAGCTGTGGAGGAGTTAACACGCGAGAACATTCGTTTCTTAGAGAGAATTGGATTAAAAGTAACCGATAATGGATATACTGGATATAGCTCAGGGTCCAACATTCGACGAAACCCTATGGGAAAAAGAATATCACACCCACAACCCTTACACTTCATCAAAATTAAACAATAACGATGAAATTCGTATTCCCATACAAAATCAAGACATTTACACACTACCATGTGAAAGTTACTTGTATATTGAAGGAAAAGTTACTAAAAAGGACGGTACTACTACTGGTACAACAGTTCCATTTATAAATAATCCCATGGCTTTCCTGTTTGATGAAATTAGATATGAAATATCAGGTGTAACAGTTGATTCCACTAAAACAGTAGGTATTGCAACAACTTTAAAGGGATTAACATCTATATCACCCAATGAAACCAATTTAATACAACCTGCAGGATGGGTTTTACCTGCAAAAGACACAATCACTCCAGATACAAATGGAAATTTTGATTTTCATATTCCATTACGTTTGTTGCTTGGTTTTGCTGAAGATTATAGAAAAATTATATTAAATGTTAAACAAGAATTAGTTTTGTTGAGATCTTCTAACGATAAAGACATTATTAAAGCTCCAGACGGTACAACAGATGCAACTTTAGAATGGAAATTAACATTAGACAAGATTGTATGGAGAGTTCCGCATGTTAAATTAGCTGATGAGCATAGAATGCTACTATTAAGAAAGTTAAAAGCTGATCGTGATATTGTAATTCCTTTTAGAAGTTGGGAATTTCATGAACATCCCAGCTTGCCAGCTACGGATCGTCACACTTGGACTGTTAAAACATCTAATTATGTGGAACGAGCCAGGTATATTATATTTGGTTTACAAACAGGCAGAAGAGACACCATCACCAAAAATGCAGGCCAATTTGATCATTGCAACTTGAAAAATATTAAAGTTTATTTAAATTCACAATTTTTTCCATACGATAATTTAAATGTGTCATTCGCTAATAAAAAGTACAGCATATTGTACGATATGTATGCAAGATTCCAAAGTTCATATTACGGTAAAACAAATGCACCTTTACTATCACCAGAAAAATACTTAGATGGTTACCCTATCGTTGTAATCGATTGTTCTAAACAAAATGACTCGGTAAAATCGTCAAGTGTGGATATAAAAATAGAAATGGAATTCAACGCGGCTATGCCGGCTAATACAACTGCATACTGTTTAATTCTACATGATAAAATCGTAACATACACACCTTTAACTGGAATTGTTAAAAATGTATTGTAAAAAACCGGTTTTGTTACATTCCAATGAATTCCGCGAGTATAAAAGCAGAGCGTTCAGGTCGCTCCTCATCAGTTTGTTGCCTGTTGTTGTATGGGTAGCATCGTATTCAATATGGCTTCTCCTAGTGGTACACCAGAAAATGTAGTAGATATTGAGAAGGAGATATCTGACTTTTTAGATCTTCAAGGTCAACCGGAAGGAGATGAACACAACCCTTGCAGACAACTACACGCCAGTAATAATGTTGAGGAAAAAGGTAAAAGAAGAAAGAATGTACAGAAGAGGAAAAGGGATATTGAAGATAATATTTCTCCTAACATATTGAGTGAGGTATTCTTGCGAATATTTTATCCAATTTCATCAAGTTTGGACAAAAGTGTTTTAATCGGTGTTATGAAATCGACGGATTATTCACCTACTGTAATTTTAACTCATGGGCCCAAAATGATTTTGTTTACGGACACTGCTTGGGAATCGTTTATGAAACACTTGCATCTGCTAGAATGCTATTTAAGTAGTAACATGTTTGGAAGAAAGACAAGAGTAGGCCTTTTGGATTCAAATGTGGAAATCGATATTGTTAAACATCGTGGTGATCATCAGTTGCGGTTTAGAGACACAACAAGACATGATAACAAGATTCAACTTAATCGAGAAGAGTTTTTTATTCTAACTTGTGCAACTGAACCAATAACAAGATACTTGAGACAACTGGTGTTTTCAAGTTCAATTATTAAAGATTATCTGGAAGACACTTTGGACAAACAACCGGACGCACCTAAGTAGTGGGGTTTGGTTACTTTCAAAACGGAAGTCGTGCCAATTGCCAGCCGCTGCCGACAAGCTGCCATCGGCCAGCTGCCAAATCAGTTGCTGCCGCCATATGCCATGCCATATAGCTTCAGGTGGGGAGAGGCTAAATCAAATGAAGGGGTGGAGAAGGGGTGAGCAGATGGTGTTAATTTTTGAAGTAGGAGTTAGTGTATAAAGGAGAGGGGATAATTGCTTCAAGGTCATATGGAGGGGGTTTTAAAAAAGACTGAACTCTAAGAGTTCAGTTTATCGGTGATCGTCATACAGGTCAGTCGAAACCGACAAGGGACTGAAGAATAGCTTCTACATCATTTATTGTTGTAGAAGATACATCTGGAACTTGTACAGGGTTCTGAGGAGTTGTTGAAGTTGAATTTCTAGAAGGATTTTCCCTTGGATGAGTTGTTGATGATATTTCATGAACTTGAACATTTTCTTGGTTGGTTTCCATTATTATTGTAGTGTAAATTAGAGTGGAGATGTTGTTAGCTGAAGAGCATAGAAGATAATGAAGTAGGAATTATTGTCGGGGCCCTTATATAGGGAATGGTGGGGGTAAAATAAAAAAACTTGTTGAACACAGTCGATAGGTGTAACAAGTTCAAAGTTATTGAAGTGTAACATAGAACGTAAAATGTCGTAAATAACACTATCATCAACATTAACCTGAGAAGTTGTCGAACAGTATAATGGGTTAAAACTGTACTTCTTCCTAACTCTATTTAAATTAGTTTTACACTTTGAAATTGAAGGTTTAGAAGTACTTCGTAATATGTGTTGTGTTCGCAAAAGCTTTAATTTTAAACATTGTGTATTCATTGTAACCGATGTGTTACATTTAGAAGTTAAAAGAAGACTGAGATATAAAATAAAGTGTAAAAGAAAATGCCGGAGTAGTAATTTTGTAGGTTAGAATTAACCTACAATATGAATGCTAAAAGTAACGAAGTTTATTCCATGGATAATTCTAACCTCAAACCTAGTTACCGAAGTAGTCATAACGTAAAACTAATGAGAGATTATGACTGAGCGGATGCAAGGCAATGAATGTTTGTGGCGCGATAAACTACCCACTTTTATAGAGGCAATAACTCCAGCCAGATGGCGGCAGATGGTGAGCAAATGACTGGTTGACCGACTTTCACCTGAGTAGTAAGAGAAGTAAGGTTCCGTGTCCATCCCTACTCCTTCGGGTCAATGACCGACCGGAAAGGTCAATGACCCCCCCCCCCGAAAAAATTGAGCCCCCCCCCGAAAAAATGGAGCCCCCCCCTTCCCCCACTCCTTCCCCCACTCCTTCCCCCACTCCTCCAGGTCAATGGCCGGTCACCACCGGTTGTTGACTTTATGTGGTGAAACCAGACTAAATATGGCAGCTGCCATGGATAATTCTAACCTCAAACCTGCTGCGCATGCAACGAGTTGTCCGGATCGGAATGAGTCTATGCTATGCGCATGCGCCTAGTCCTGTATTACTCACTTTAGCGCTACTGCACATGGATAATTCTAACCTCAAACCTTGGTTTTGTGTTGTTGCGCATGCGCCGCTCCCCACTTCTTTACCTTCCTTTTACACAGCTGTGAACTGGACTGGATTGAACACTGTACTGGAGTGAAACAACTTCCCCCACTCCTTGAAAACCCGAGGAGCGATAGGAGCTATATCTTTGCTTCAGTCGCCAACAAACTTTCATAGCGAAAGGTTGTTGGCGACTCAGCAAGAGGTTTCAAATATATAGTAGGCCTATATATATTTGAACTTCTTCTACTATGTTGCGTTTTTTAATGCAATGTGGTATGTGTGTGTGTGTGTGTTTAGTTTTAAGGTGTATTTAATTTAAGAAATAATTTGCGCATTGCGATGTTAGTTATAAGTTGGGTTTAGCATTAAGGTGTATTAATTTTTAAGAATAATGATGGTATTTAGCATTAAGGTGTATTAATTTTAAGAATAATGATGGTATTTGGTTGTGTTGAATTATTTGGTTTTTAATAATGATGTGTTGGTACTAATAATTTATGTTTGTTTTGTGCATTTGTTTTGCCTTACAGCTAGATGTTAGGGGGTAGATTAACTGTAAATTCAGAAGTTCAGTTGAACTTCATTTAAAATGGGTGGGACATCCGCAAGCCGGACTTTTTTTTGCATTTTGTTTAGGAATATGATGGGTGGGATTAGTTTGGGTGGGGTTAGAGTTGCGTTTCTGCATTAGGTGTTCCAGTTTCCCTTGGAATTCACGGTTACGGTAGACCCGGACCGGACCGTTACGGTAGACCCGGACGGTCCAAACAAAATTGCGTCGATGTCCCTTGCAGAACGTAACTAGTGGGTTGGGAGTGGGAACCGTTAGGCAAACAGGGTGGTGGGAACAGTATTACTGTTCCCATCACCTTGGATCATTAAAAATCTTGAATGACCTTGACCCACTTTTGGAAGGGTCAATGACCCCCCCCCCCGAAAAAATGGAGCCCCCCCCGAAAAAATGGAGCCCCCCCGAAAAAATGGAGCCCCCCCTTCCCCCACCATTCCTTCCCCCACCAGTCCTTCCCCCACCTCCCGGGCCAATGACCGGTCATGGCCGGCTGCTAACCCCTCTCATTTGCATACCGTTATAAAAGACGCGTCGGCCGGGGCTAGTGTTTCATTCCGATTCCAGACGTTACGCTGTGAACTTGGAGTTATAACGATGTCTTCTGTGCCTACTACTACTACTTCTACTACTTCTACCACTTCAACTTTTACTTCAACTTCGACTTCGACTTCGACTTCTACCGCTGTTACTGCATCAAACAAAACTCTTCGCTTGAAAAACTGTCCGGATTGGTATAAGAAGAAGCTTTCATCTGAACCTTCAACTTCTGGAGCTATTCTTCCGCCAACCAACTCTTCTAGACCTCGTAGTATTTTTTCACCACCTTCGCCTTCGCTCTCAAATGACTCTGCACCGCTATCAACTATGATGCCGCCACCGAAGAAGCCAGCTCCCCATCCTAAGACTCCTTCATTTGAAACTATTCTTCATCGCCTTAGTACACCCATCACCCCACTATCACCATTGCCTCCTACCCCACCACTTGCTACACTTGAAGACCATACCTATTACAAAACTAATTCCTCTAAAACAGCTCCTAAACCTGCCCCTAAACCTGCCCCTAAACCTGCTCCTTCAGAGCAATTTCGATCATTACAAGAAGAGCGTCGTAGGGCATTTAGCCGTCCCACTACTTGCCCTGAAATGCTTATTAAGGGAATTAAGAAAGGATCAGCTTGTGGGAGGAAATGTGTTAAAAATGAAAGTTTTTGCCGTGTACATATCGTGAAACATATTTCTGAACCACAACTGACAGAAACCCCCACCGTTGAAGACGATCCTAAAATAATATCCGTCAGAGGAGAGAGGCTTAAGAAAGGTTTGAAATATTTTTTTCTAAGTGTTGTTGACCACCAACACATTTTGGCAAAATGTAACGGCTTAAAATATAAAATTAGAGTTTGTGAGAATTTGTGTAAAGAGAAGAGATTTAACAAGTTAGATTCTCAAGACTTTCTCCTCAGGGATAAAAAGGATCGTATTACAAGGTGGGGGCGTAAACAGTAAATTCACTTAGTTTTTTCCAAATTGTTGCTAAAAAAATAATGGGGGAGAAACACAATGCGTTATAGCATTGTGTTTCTCCCCCATTATTTTTTAACACTCTAAGTCTCGTGACCTACTTTCATGTGAGTAGTGAGTAAAGGATAGTTTTGTGTCTGTCCCCATTCCTTGGGGTCAATGACCGGACAGGAAAGGTCAATGACCCCCCCCCGAAAAAATGGAGCCCCCCCCCGAAAAAATGGAGCCCCCTCCCCTCCCCTTCCCCCACCACTCCTTCCCCCACCACTCCTTCCCCTACCACTCCTCTGGGTGAATGGCCGGTCATGACCGGTTGTCTACCTACATCTAACCGTTACACTAGCTACTCCAGAGTCTTCATTCCAATCCGTGAGGCCACCGCCGCAATATGCCTACTCTATTAGAATTATGTTTGCGACAGATAGTTTCAAATATAGTGTTGGTGGAACTTGCATTTCAAGATGCAAACCTTCCACTAACACTACGTCAAGAAGTGTATTCTTTTTATAGGGAAAATTTTGGAGTTTTTCATTACCTTCAGTATAAATTTATGGATGGAACAAATATGTGTCCAGAATGCGGTTCGGCTGCAATAGGAAATGGATTATTGGATTTTATAATAGATGGTGGAGTTTATGAATACAAATCTTACTTGTCATACAAGTTTATCATCCCAGAAGAAGAAAAATGCGATATTTGTGCACTTAATTTGTACAAGTTTATACAAGCCGATCCTGCTGAAATCCATTTGGAAAACAACAGTGAAGTCCCTTATTTTTTTATGCCTTAAGCTCCATAGCAGTCCACCAAACCCAGCCAAACGGCCCTTTTCAGGGCCACCTAAGACTTAAATTTAGGGATGTAAGCTATTTAGCTTACATGCGACTTAGCAGAAATAAGTTCTGCTACATGGCTAGTTTGATCCGTGTAGTAGTAAGCAAAGGAGGGTTCTGTGTCCGTCCCCACTCCTTAGGGTCAATGACCGGACCTGAAAGGTCAATGACCCCCCCCCCGAAAAAATGGAGCCCCCCCCCTTCCCCCACCACTCCTTCCCCCACCACTTCTTCCCCCACCTCCTGGGCCAATGACCGGTCATGACCGGCTGGTAACCCCTCTCATTTGCATACCGTTATAAAAGCTGAGCCGGCTATGGCTAGTGTTTCATTCTGGTTTCTTCCACCGCTCTTGTTGCTTTGTTTCTGCCAGTCTTAATATTTTTATTTTTTTAAATGCTTCCTTACCCTAATGAAAACTTTAATCCTTCTGAAAACGCTGATGTTTTTCAACCACCTGAAGATGATGTAGTAGATGATTTCCAACAACAAGAAGAAAATGACAGTGAAGATGAAATTGAACATGAAGAAAATGTGATAGAAAATATGGATAGTAGCAGTGAAGATGAAATTGAAGATGACAGTGAAGATGACAGTGAAAATGAAATTAATGAAATTGAAATTTTATCATGTAAGCAATACATAGTTAGTTATTTGAAGTAAGGAAGCTAATGAAATATTTATATTGGATTCATAGTTGGAAAGTGGCTTAATAACCACATTACCCTTTCCCCACCTCCACCCTATCCCTTCCCAATCCTTATTCCTTCCCCCTCCCCATATTTAAAATTTATAAAAGGCGGGCTATGAACCTTCAGGTTTTTAGTCTATACTTGCACTTTGTGCTGTCAAGTACATCACAGCAAATATGCCTCCTAATGTGAATTACCATTTTAATTCTTCTGAAATTTCCGATGTTTTTCTACAACCTGAAGACATTTTAAATAATGATAGTGAGAGTGAGAGTGAAGACGATGATGATTATAGTGTTGAACTTAGTGAAGAACGTAAAGTTATAGCAATTGATCCACAATTTCCATTTGATACAATAGAAAAATTTTTGGTTGAAGCTAATAAATGGTTAAATTTAGGATGTTATATACGAATTGACTCTTTTATATTGTATGGTGATAGTCATTCTTTCCTTATCACACCAAATGACAGAGACCGCATGTTGCAGTGGGCACAATCTATGATGGAGTGCTATGAACAAGGTGTGGACACTGGTGGCTATTTTCTTGCACAAGTAGTGTAATAACAAAATTACCTTTCCCCCACCCTACACCCTATCCCTTCCCAATCCTTATTCCTTCCCCCTCCCCATTTTTAAAATTGATAAAAAGGCAGGCTATGAACCTCCAAGTTTCTAGTCTGTACCCACACCTTGCGGCATCAAGATGCTTACCAGACTTGATGGTTTTATAGCCAATGATATTAATATATGGAGTTTAATAACAAACTTACGGATAAAAATTGAAGAAAAAATTATGGCAAACAATGAGCTAGGAGTTATTGTTTTTGTTTCATTAGTAGAACATTTTGAAATTTTGTATAGTATAAAAGTAACAATTAACGATATTAATGAACTATTTCCTTGGACAATATTTATTTGCAATAAAATTGAAGAGCAGAAAATTATAGTAGATGTGACAGCAATGAAATATAACCTAGATAGAGAAGAATAGATACTAACCCCCCTCCCATTCCTTTGTTTTGCAAAAATAGTGGGGGTAGGAGTATATATAAGACTAAGTAAGCGATACATAGTTTGTTATTTGAAGTAAAAGAAGTAGTAAATAAACATGTTGTCTAAAGATACTCCATTTATTAATTATTTTGAAGTTAAAGATGTTTTTGAAAGCACAAATGAAATACAGGAAGAAAACATAGAGGAAAATTATAATGAAACTAATAATGATTCTACGATGGAAGAGGAAGAAATGGTACAGATTGAACAAGAAATATTTGAAGAAATGATAAACGATAGTGATGAAGATATAATTAAGGAAGCTATTGAAATATTTATATTGGATTCATCGTTGGAATCACCCATATCACCTTTACTGTCTTCTGAATCTGAATCTGAATTGGACTAAGGTACCCCCACCATTTTGAAGAAGTAGTGGGGGAAAAATATCCCTACCACAAGTTAAAAGTTGGTGGGGGAATGTTTATAAATGTGTTAAATATTTGTGCAGGAGATCAGTCTTAGGGAGACTAGTGACTGAAGATGTTTCGTAAAATACCTTTTGATCATTCATACTACAATCTGTTTGATATACATCGTTTTCCAGACATTGAGGAGAAATTGTACAGAAAATTTTGTTCTCTACTCGATAAACCACAAAAACTACCACCTAATACTTTTACCTACAAGCTACCCATCATGGACAAGGACGATGTAAGCAAAATACCATTAGTTCAAGTAAAATTTTTGGAAGAAAAAATTCTTGTTTGTGTTAGAGAAGTGTTTCATAATGATTATTCAAAAAGATTGGCTTTCGACTTTATTCAAGAACATGCAGGATCTGAAAGAGAACAATATCCAGAACCATATTACAAATATCTTTTCGAGAATGGAGCGAGTGTAACGGTAGAAATAACCATTACATTAGTATAACTCTCCCCACCATTGACGTCTCCCCACCATTGGCATCTCCCCACTACTGACTTAAATTTGGTGGATAAATGTGTTGACTATCTGTGTAGAAGCTCACTCTTCAAGAAATTGTTGATCAAAATGTTTCATCATGTACCGACTTCTTCCTTCAGGGAAAAACAAAGATTAAAACGACTAGAAAAAGAAAGACAAGACCGAGAAGATATGAAGATGGAATTCAATAGACTACAATTTCAAATACCAGGAATTGAACTTGGAGCACCAAGAATGAAAACTCTCCACTGGGCTGGAAGTTATATCAAATTTTTGAAAGTGCAAGTTGAAGCAAGAGATCTAAAATTGAAAAGATTAGAAATGGAAAATCGAGAATTGAAGAAATTAATATCACACATGTCTGGTAATACAACTGTTCAAGAAGGTGAAGAAGAAGGAAAAGAAATTTTAGGAATCTAAATTATCAGCACCCCTTATAGAGAATAGGGAATAGATCACTTTGTGGTAATGTAATAACATGCCGCTTAGTGATCTATTCCCAGTTCTCGCTTAATATCCGATGACCTTGACCTACATAAAAGTGGTGGGGGTATGAGCATATAAAGAGATAGTTATGGATATAACTTTCAGTACAAGTCTAATACTATGGACAGCTTGTTAGTTTTGTGTTTACAACAAATTATTAATAATGGGTTTCTTTACCATCATATAATAAGAACAAATAAATGTGAAATACCTCAACCAATTCGTGAAATGCTCATCAAATTTAAGAAGGACAATTGTGGATTTGGTATTTATCTTGCTTATATTTTTGAAGATGGAACACAAATGTGTCATGATTGTGGAAAAGCATCTGTTTTAGATTTTGAACAATTTGAAGACGATGGAGGTAAATTAGTTCACCTTGTAAAAGGCCAAGTGATGAAATTTGAAACAGTTAAGAAAAAATGTAACATTTGTGCACAAAATTTGTTTGAATTTATTAAGTATAGTGCATTGAAATCATAATACCCCTTCTACATATGAAGAAGGTGGGGGAAAGGAGTGGAGATTATAAAGTGGTGGGGGAACATGTATAAATGCAGGTTGTTTGAAGAGACTTTTAATATTGTTGCAGCATTTGTTCAAACAACATGCAGTTTGAAGTTCAGCATTTCAAAATTAAATACGAGGAATAGACCTCAGTTGCAGAATTTATCAAATCGAAAGAAGATAGTAACATGTTAGTTCAAGTAGTTTGTTACACCCATAATGAAGAAAGCCATGTGAAGGTGATGAACTACCTCAATACTCCAAATACTACTTCAAGAAGCCCAGAATTTATTAAGTATGTGAAGGAAGAAGATGCAGATGTAACATTAGAAGTCTGGTACAAAATTTGAAATGTGAAAAGAAGAAAATTATTGTGGTGGGGGGAAATGTACAAGTTAGTGGTGGGGGAAATGAGATAAAACCGGCAAAATTGTAGAACAGAATTCACTCTATACAACGATGGAGCATCCTTCCACAACACCTGTATTGGCATCTGAGGATTGGCATCAACCAAATACTTTAAGTTTAAATTGTTATGAAAATCAGAAGCCTAGTACTTCAAATTGGTATGAAAATCAGCTACCTAGTACTTCAAGTTCAATTTGGTATGAAAATCAGCAACCTGCCACTTCAAGTGTAAATTGGTATGAAAATCAACAAATTACTACTTCAACACAAAATTTGTATGAAAATCAACAGCCGACAACATCAACTCATTTTTGTACATCAGTATTTAAAGTATCAAAGCCCCATACAGATTGTAATAAGTTAATATCAGCTCAATCAGGAAGAATCAGGAAAAACACATACATGAGAGAAAGGTGCAAGAAAGAAAGGATAGAATTTACAAAATTACAGTTAACAGTTCCCTCTATTAAAGTGGGATGTACTAGAATACAAACTTTGCAAGCAACCAATGCATATTTGTTGGAATTGTTAGAAAGAATTGAAAAGTTGGAGAAGAAGAATGAACATTGTAAAAAGTAAACACTCATTCCCCCCAAGAAAAATAAAAAAAATAATAAAATAGTAAAATGAAAAAAAGTAGATGTAGAATAGAGAGCGAGGAATAGATCACTTTGTGGTAATGGACTAACATGCCACTTAGTGCTCTATTCCTCGTTCTCGCGTTATATTGGATGACCTTGACCTACATTAGTAGGGTGGGGGAAATTGAAAATGGTGGGGGAAAGTGTATAAAGGACAAGCCTACTATAGAGGAATCACTCTGAAAGTAAACTTGTCAGAAGTATGGACTTGACCACAAGCAAAGAAGAAGATAGAAAACAAAGATTTCGAGAAATGGCTAAAGTAAGAGATCAAGAATAAGGTTGAGATTTTACAAACTACAGAGATTGATTCCTGGTGTTAAGTTAGGAGAAATAAGATCAAGAACGGTAGACATGGCGGCTGATTACATCAGTTACTTACAATCGGAATTAATGATAAAGGAAGCAAGAATAGAAGAGCTGGAGCACAAGATAAAACAACATATTGAAACATCGAACAGTGAACCTATAAATTGTGTAATAAAAGAAGAAGATGTAAAAGACTTAAATTAAACAAAACAAAAAAAATGAACTTGGACTTTGGTTATTGATTGGACACTTCTTAGAGAATGGGGAATAGATCACTTTGTAGTAATGAATCATCATGCTGCTTAGTGATCTATTCCCAGTTCTCGCTTAATCAAAAATGACCTTGACATACTTAGCAAAATATCATATAAGCCGGATCAAAAACAGTTATTCCTCATTTACTGGAAATGGCTCCTGTGGACAACACCGATTATCCAAGGAAATCTATGATTGAAATATTGTATAAAATTCAATTAGAGGATTTAAATATGGAAAAAGATGAAAATAATAGCGAAACTTCAGAAGTAGAAACTATAAATGATATGGATGTGGATGTAACAACATCAGAAGAAGAAAATGCCAATGATGTGGAGAATGAAAATTTGGATATGGATGTAGTAATATCAGAGTCTTCGTCATCATTTGAATATGAAGAAATACATATTAAAACTCCAATTCATATAGAGAATACTAATGAAGAATCTGTTTGTAGAAGATTAATATTTTGTCCAAGACGTTTGTTTTCTTCTGAAAGTGAAGAAGAAGAAGATGAAATAGTAGTGGGGGAACTATTATAAAAGAAGGAAAGGGAGAGCTCATTTCATTTCTTGGCGAAATTTTGAAGAGTGAACACCACCAAACATGTATCATTGCGATAAATGTTTGGAATCGTTTAATGATGATATTCTGTTAGAAATACATAAGGAACTAATTCACAATAACATAGAAGAACAAGAAGAACAAGAAGAACAAAATGAAATAACAGCAAGACCTACAACAACTTTACCAAATTTACAAGTATCAGCTTTACCCGGAAAGGTAGTAATGCATCGTAAGATTCAAAATGAAGATTTAAACTTAGAAGAATTTATTAGAGAAGCAAAACCAATCATCAGTAGAACTTTAAAAGAAGAATTAAAAAGATTAAATTTTCTCAAATTTGGATTACTACTAGAAGCTATGTTTATAAATGTACAAGAAGAATTATCACCAAGAGGATTTATAACTAAAAATCAAACTATCATAGGAAGTTCAGACATTGATTCAATAGTTGAAAAATGTATAGAAGAAATATTAACTAAAATTCAGGAACATGAAGGACGAGGATCAGGGTGAAGTCTTATAAGTATTGAAGGATTAAATATAAGAGTTCATAAACATGGATATGGACTAATGGGATCTAGTTATATTCGTTTACCAAAAATAATTGAGGATACAAGATCATGTGTTAATGTGAAAAATCAAGATAACGAATGTTTTAGATATGCGATGACATGTAAATTTGTACCAAATCATTGTAATGAACCAAACCAGCACTATGAAAATCAAAGATATAGATATAACTTTCAAGGAATTAGTTATCCTGTATCACTAAAAGATATATAAAAATTTGAGAAGAAAAATCCCGGCACATCTATTAATGTTTTTGGATTAGATAGTTCAAATAAAGTTTATCCTTTACGTATTGCTAAAGAAGAGCTAGCAGATCATACAGATTTACTACTACTAACACAAGGAGATGTATCTCATTATGTGTATATAAAGAAATTTGACTCTCTTGTTAATAAACAACTTTCAAAAAATCGAAACAAAAAGCTGATCTGCAAAAGATGTTTTAATTTCCAACGAGAAGGAAGACAAGGAATGGAATGGTTACAAGAGCACAAAAGATTATGTAACAATAATTATGAAGCAAAAATTATTTTACCTTCAGAAAGCAGAGCATTTGTTACATTTCAAAAAGTTCATCATCAATATCGTATCCCTATAGTTGTATATGCGGATTTTGAATCAACACTAATTCCTATAGAAGATGAAAATTGTGAAGCTAGAAAAAGTGTCAAATATCAAATGCATAAACCAAATAGTTTTTGTTTAATGGTTAAATCAACATTATCAGAAGAACATTTAAACCAATATGGATTAACTTTAGAACCTCTAGTATATCGTGGTGAAAATGTGGAAACAATATTTCTTGACCATTTATATTTAATAGCTGAAAATGTACAAAGATTATATACAAATATCATACCAATGAAACCGATGGAGGAAGAAGAGGAAATTCAACATGAAAATGCAACTCATTGTTTCTTATGTAAAAATGAATTTACCATTGACAATTATAAAGTTAAAGATCATGACCACCTTACAGGTTATTACAGGGGTGCTGCTTGTAATAAATGTAATTTGAGCTATCGTTTACCACTATTTATTCCTGTGGTTCTGCATAACCTCAGTGGGTATGATGCTCATTTTATAATACCTGAATTAGGAAGAGACGATGGTTCGATAGATGTGTTGGCTGAAACTTCAGAAAAATTTATAAGTTTCTCTAAAACAGTTGGAAATGTCAAATTAAGATTCTTAGACTCCTACCGATTTATGCCGTCGAGTTTGTCTAAACTTTCTGAAAATTTAAGGAAACAAGATTTTATTGAAACAAAGAAGATTGTAAGTAACGACAAACTGGATCTCGTACTTCGGAAAGGTGTTTTCCCATATGATTATATAGACAGTTTAGAAAAGTTTAATGAAACATCACTTCCGCCAAAAGAAGAATTTAAAAGTAAACTATACGACATGGACATATTTCAAGAGGATTATGATCATGCATGTAAAGTATGGAATGAATTAGGATTTACAACATTGGGAGAATATTCAGATTTTTATGTTAAATTAGATGTAACTTTATTATGTGATATAATGGAAGAATTTAGAAATACGTGTTTTGCAGCATATGGATTGGACCCTCTTCATTCATACACTTCACCTGGACTAGCATGGCAAGCCATGTTGAAAGAAACAAATTGTAAATTACAACTTCTTACTGATATAGATATGGTTTTGATGTTAGAATCAGGAGTTCGAGGGGGATTGACACAAAGTGTAACCAGACATGTTAAGGCGAATAACAAGTATCTGCCCGATTATGATGCATCAAAACCAACGACATTCCTAGGTTATTTCGATGCAAATAACTTATACGGATGGGCAATGTCAAATCCCCTTCCATATGATAATTTTAAATGGATAGATCCAGAATCGATTGGAAACATTATGGATATACCAAAGCATGGTGAAACTGGTTACATTTTTGATGTTGATTTTGAATATCCTTAACATCTTCACGATCATCATTACGATTTACCACTTCTTCCAAAGACTGAAATTTCCCCTACTGGAAGATGGCCGAAATTATTAATGACTTTAAACAATAAGTCTAGGTATGTTGGACATTATTGGATGATACAACAGGCTTTAGACTTGGGATTAAAAATTACAAAAATTAATCGAATACTACAATTCTCTCAATCTTGTTGGTTGAAACCATACATTGACAACAACACAAGAAGAAGAGCTGCCGCTACGTCAAGTTTTCAAAAGGATTTCTTCAAACTGATGAACAATGCAATATTTGGCAAGACTTTAGAAAACAAAAGGAAACATAAGAATATCAAATTAGTAACTGATCCAGTAAAATTACAGAAACTAGTGCAACAACCAAACTTTGGTTCATCCGTAATTATAAATGAAAATCTTGTCGTCATTTCTATGAACAAAAAATCAGTTCTATTGGATCGTCCTTTATATCTTGGAATGTCAATATTAGATATTTCTAAAACACACATGTACGAGTTTCATTATAAGAAGATGGTTAATCATTATGGAAGAGATAACATTGGTATTGCATATATGGATACAGATGCACTTATTTACTGGATTAAAACAAATGACATGTATGAGGATTTACGAACCTTTGTATATAAAGATGATTTTGATTTTTCCGATTATCCTAAGGACCATCCAAATTATGACTATGACAAAAACAAAAAAGTATTGGGAAAATTTAAAGATGAAACAAATGGTGTGCCAATGATGGAAATTGTAGCATTGATGTCCAAACTGTATTCGTTTCAACTGTACATAAACGAAAGGAACGAACATCAAGTCACGAAGAAAGCCAAAGGAATAAAGACATCTTTCCTAAAGAAGAATGTACAGTTTCAACATTATAAAAGATGTTTGTTTGAAAATGTTGAAACAACTGCAACATTCAACACTATTAGAAGTTATAACCACCAACTTTTTAGTGTCAAACAAACAAAGTGGGCATTAAGCTACAAAGACGACAAGCGATATATTTTAGAAGATAAAATTAATACTCTACCATTTGGCCACTATTCCTTAAACCCTATCGACCAGTAAACCTATTCTTCGTCCTTTACCTTCTTCCTTTTTCCTTTCCGTAAAAAAGAGGGGACATGGCAAGCCCAATGCCATGTTCCCTCTTTTTTACACTAATATTAAATGACCTTGACCCATATTTCAACTATATATAAGAGAATAAACCATTGTATGGATCAGTATTTCTACAAACAGTGTGCAAGCAACACTTTAAGATGGAAAGTGTAAAGGATAAGATTGTAAATGAACTACATAAACCAGCAAGAAGAAGATTTCCAAGAAGAAGTACAATCATTAAAGGAATGAATGATCTTTACCAAGCTGATCTTATTGAAATGATACCACACAGTAAATTAAACAAAGGATTTAAATATATTTTAACAATTATAGACTGTTTTACTAAAATAGCTGATGCTTTACCGTTGAAGGACAAGACTGGTAAAAGTGTTACCAAAGCTATGGAGACAACAATACAAAGAAATAAATTTAAAATTAAACATTTACAAACGGATGATGGAAAAGAATATTTTAATAAAGATTTTGGAGCTTTGATGAAAAAATATAAAATAAATCATTATTCTACAAATTCTGAAGTTAAAGCTTCAATAATTGAAAGATTTAATAGAACATTAAAAGGAGCTATGTATAAACAATTTTCAAAACTAGGATCATATGTGTGGTATGACATATTACCACAACTTATAAAAGAGTATAACAACAAATATCATCGCACCATTGGAATGAAACCTATCCAAGTAATCAGTGCTAATGCTAAAATTGTATTACAACGCATCAAAAATAATACAACACCAAAAATAGAAAAGTTACAACCAAAAAAGTTTAAGGTTAATGATAAAGTTCGTATAAGCAAATACAAAGGTGTATTTAGTAAAAGATATCTGCCAAATTGGACTAATGAAGTATTTACAATTTATAAAGTGCAACCAACTATACCTGAAACTTACATTTTAAAGGATAATAAGGGTGAATTACTTCAAGGTGGATTCTATGGACATGAGTTGTTAAAATCAACAGTTGGTGATGTATATCTTGTTGAAAAGGTTTTACAAAGGAAAAAGGATATGGTTAAAGTTAGGTGGTTAGGATTTGATAAAAGTGAAGACTCTTGGATTCCTTCAAAAGACTTGGTATAGTTATTAAATAGCTCATTATGTGTTTAACCTTTAAACAAGATGGAGATTGTACAACAAAAAGATCGATTTAATATTAATAATATTGATGAATTGACAGTTGACAATAATAAGTTAAATCATGGTAAACATGGTGAATTACTACCAAATACTATAAGATGTTTAATAACTGGTCCTTCAAATTGTGGAAAAACTAATGTTGTCTTTAACCTTATAACTAATCCTAAAGGTTTACGCTTTAACAATATATATATATATTTTTTCAAAATCATTGCAACAACCAAAATATCAATTATTAGATAAAATACTTGCAAGTGTACCTGAAGTGAATTTTTACAAGTTTAATGCTAGTGAAACAATAATGCAACCAAGTGAAGCAAAACCATTTTCCATTTTTATATTTGACGATGTTTCTTGTGAAAATCATGATACTATAAGAAATTATTTTGCTATGGGAAGACATAATAATATTGATAGCATTTATATTGGTCAAACATACAGTAAAATTCCAAAACAACTTATAAGAGACAATGCAAATATGTTGATCATCTTTAAGCAATATGAGACAAATTTAAAGCATATATATAATGATCATGTTAATGCGGATATGCCATTTGATAAATTTAAAGAAATGTGTGGTAAAGCATGGAATGAAAAATATGGATTTCTCGTTATTATGAAAGAAGAAGATATTAAAAATGGTAGATATCGTATAGGATTGGATAAATTTGTATTAATACGTTGAACTACCTATGCTACATCTAGTAACACGTTGAACTTCACAGTGTAAACATGGTGAATCAAGAAAAACTATTAAAAGAAATAAAATCACTCAGTGATTCTATTAGGATAAAGAATCGTGCATTAAGGATGGGTTTAAGTGAAAGAGAAGAATTTTTAGAGAATACATTTAAACCTATCACGGAACCTTTAAAACAGATATCAGAAACTATTGGTAAACCTCGTTATGAAGGAGATGTTTTACTACCAGTTTCTAAACAAGAAGTACAAGCATTAAAAAAAGAAGATGATGATGATGATTCATATACAAGTGCTAGTGAACAAGAAGAAACAAAAGATGAAGAAGAATCAATTGTTGAAAAGGAAGAACAGCCAATACCTGAAGCAGAACAATCTATTTCAAATTTAACTCAATTGAGTAGTGATATATTACAACATGGACCTCTTGGACGAAAATATATAATGAAAATGCTACATGACATGAAATCAAATCCAAATTTAAGTAAATCACATGTATATGGAGCAAGAATTGATGGAAATGAATTGAAAATTGGTAACTCTAAGCTTGAAGTAACTCAAGACGATTATATCATTATTGGTGATCATAGATATAAAGGAACAAAAGGATTATATGAATTAATTTTTAAAAATATACCAATAAAATATTCAGCAAAAGATTTAAATACTTTTAAAGAAATTTTACAAAATACTAACGCTCATAAAAGAAACTACTCAAAGGATGCAATGATTAATCGTTCACGTGCAACAAAATATAGTATTGTTATAAAAAAATTGTTTCCCCCACGAAAATTACCAACATTACGTACCAGACCGGCTGTGAGACAACCTTTAAAAAGAAAATCTTTATCACTTAAGGATTTATCACTTCTTGAACAACATGGTAAAAAGAGTAAAGGAGATACTTCAACATCTGGTAAAGGATTAATGAAAAATCTATACAATACAAATGTTATCTATTACAACGACATCAATAAATTAGTTGACAGAATGAGACTATTGCATGAAGCTATGGAAGCCGGTCATACTGGTTTAAATAATGAATGGGTGGCTCTAGTTGATGAACTTAAAAATCGTGGCATAATTGTATAATTGTCCGCAAATATAAAGAAGTTACAAGTATAAGATGTATCAGTTCTAACATGAGCGTCGACAAGTTCGGACGCTACTCCGCATTAGGAGTGCAAGTTGGAGAAGACAGAAAAAGAAGCGGATTACCGCAAACACCTGAAGGTGACTATAACATAAGTAATAAACGTTTAAAATTAGTTAAAGATCCAGAAGAAGATACTGATGGAGCAAATTTAAAGACAGTAAAAGAAGCTACTTCAACATCATTGAAATTACATAAGAATACTTATGATGTTAAATCACATAGATTAATTAATGTTGGTAAACCAACTGAAGGTTCTGATGCAATTACTAAAGAGTACTTATCATCTGAACTTTCAAATACTTTAAAATTGCAATGGGGTAACAACTTAAAAGATGGACAAACATATGATGCTGGAAATTATAGAATAACCAACGTGGGAAATCCCAAAAATGATAAAGATTCAGTTAATAAAGAATATTTACATTCTATAATACCGGAAAAAACTAAACATGGATATTCTTTTTATAAATTTATTATAAATGACATTGGATACCCAAAGGAAGACGGCGATGCTGTAAACCTGAAATATATCAAGGACAACTGTATTTTACAAGATGGTGATGAAATCGATTGTCATGGGAAAGTGTTGTCAAATGTAAAGTTCGGTTCTCAACCAAAAGATGCTGTTACTATGGAACAACTATCTAAAGAATTAAAAAGGGGAACATCAAATTTTGTAAAACATGAAGATGCCGTGCTAAAGCGAGGAGATACATTTATACATGGAAATGAAAAGTTTGATTTAATGCAAGGAAAAAATGATGAATGGGATGCAGGACATAAAACAATAACAAATGGAAGATTTGGTATAAAAGATTCGGATGTACCTTTGATGGTACAAACATTAATTGCGAGTGGTGGTAGATTAGGTACATACGATGGTCGTAATAGAAGAATAAAAAATATTTATCCTGGTTATGAAGATGATGATTGTGTTACATTGAGACAAACAATAACTTGGGATAAACACTTTGGGACCCAATATGATGCAAAGATGAAGAAAATAATTAATATTTTACCAGGTGAAGATTCAAATGATGCTGCTACTATTGGACAAGTCATAAAAACATCAAAAAGTGATTCAACAGCTTACACATGTAATGATAAACGTATTATGCAATTACATGATCCTCAACATCCAAAAGATGCTGTAAATTTAGATTGTTTAATAAGAATAGTGGGCAATTTACTTATTGATACCCATAATCATATAGCTAGTACAACGAGTCATGTGATAAGTCAACCCGATGAACGGGAAGCTTGGATTAAAAATAGAATTATAAATCAGTATATCATTAATTTGAATAACTAAGTGTTTAAATATATAAAATTATACCTAACTTATTCATTTATGTAAAGTATCTTGTGGAGTAAACACGCCAGTTTATATAAGACTACATAATGAAGGCTGTATCACTCAGTCATCATCAAGACAGCAACAAGAGAGGACGTGGTATAACTTCAGCTGCGTTATCCCTGCTTAAACGGATACCTGTTGGTGCTATTGTAAATCGAGCGATAGACGCTCTACCATACGAATTACATATTCCTGGAGGTTATCAATATTGTGGACCTGGAACTAAGTTGGCAAAACGTTTAGCAAGAGGAGATCCTGGAATTAATAAATTAGATCAAGCTTGCAAACAACACGATATAGCATATTCAAAGTTTAAAGATTCAACAAATAGATCAATAGCAGATAAAATTCTAGCAGAAAAAGCTTGGCAAAGAGTAAAATCAAGTGACGCAAGTATTGCAGAAAAAGCAGCGGCTTGGGCAGTAACAACAGCCATGAAGACAAAAGCTAAGTTTGGTGGTGGAAGACGACGTCGCAGAGGAAGACCTGCAAAAAGAAGAGCTCCCAAAAAAGGTGGAAATATTAGAAAGAGACGTCGTAGAACTCGTAAAGCAAAAGTAAAAAAGGCTTCTGTTTGGTCAATGGTAAAAAACGGAGCAGGTTTATACCTAAGACCGTACCGTGTGTACTAAATAAAAAGAATCAATTGATAATTCCAAATAAAGCCTTAACTAATCATCAGTTAAATGATTATGTAAAATGTTTGAAAATACCATTCTTTCGAGGAGTTTTTATGAAAGATGCATTACCAACTAAAATATGGAAAAATGAAACTGGAATAGTAAATTTGGATTCCACCTATGGTCCAGGCACTCATTGGGTATGCTATAAAAAGCTTGGACAAACCGTTTACTACTTTGACAGTTTTGGCAATCTACCACCGCCGAAAGAACTTCAACATTATTTTCAAAACTCCAAAAACATTTTTTACAATTACAAAAGAGAACAACCTAACAATACTGAAATATGTGGACATTTATATTTGGAGTTTCTAGCGAAAAGTGTCAGTCACCTTTAAGATGTCATCGTATACAGTGTCACTGAGTGGAAATTCATCCACGTTAAAAAGTACTCTATTCCCAGCATTGCGTTTATCCAAGGAAAGATTATGGGAAGCGGCATTACTTGATTTGACTACCTACAATTCAATTCCTAATGTTACAGAAGGAAAAAACAATTTACTACATTATTATGAAACTAAGGATGCTGCAGGAAAATACTCAGAATTGAAAATAATTACATTTCCTACTGGAGCTTATGAAATTGATGATATAAACCAATTATTACAGAAAAACTCGGAGAAGATAATATCACAATCAAAGGAAACAATAATACTTTAAAAGCAGAAATAACTTCAAAATATTATATAGATGTCGGAATGAAAAACTCTATTGGCAGTTTACTTGGATTTACAGATACAAAAAAGAAAATCTTAACTCCTGGAACTACTCATTCAGGTAATACAACTGTTACAATATTAAAAGTAAATAGTATTGATGTAACATGTAATATTATACATGGATCATATAGAGAAGGAGTAAATCAGCATATCTTACATACATTTTATCCAACAGTTGCTCCAGGTTTTAAAATTGTTGAGAAGCCACAAAACTTGATATACCTACCATTAAACACCAGTTTCATTTCAGACATCGTACTGAACATATTGGATCAAGACGGTCATAGTGTTGACTTTAGAGGAGAAACAATTACTATACGAATACACATCAGAGCGGCGACATAAAAATCAACATGGGATTATCATTTAAACCACAACGGAAGAGTCGGGAGCTCAGTAGCTCCTCGACATTGGAAGAGTTAACATCAGACAACATTCGTTTTCTACAAAAGATTGGATTGAAACTTAACAACGATGGATATCCTGGATATATCTCAAGGACCGACATTCGACGAAACACTATGGGAGAAGGAATATCACACACACAACCCTTACACTTCATCAAAATTAAACAATAATGATGAAATAAGAATTCCCATTCAACAACAAGATATTTACACATTACCATGTGAAAGTTATTTGTACATCGAAGGAAGGGTATTAAAATTGGATGGAAAAACTGCTTCAACAGTTCCTTTTATAAATAACCCAATGGCATATCTTTTTGATGAAATAAGATATGAGATATCAGGGGTGACAGTTGATTCAACAAAAAAGGTTGGTATAACAACTACATTAAAAGGATTAACATCATTAACACCACATGAGAAGAATTCAATAGTCACCGCCGGATGGGTTGCTCCCGATAAAGACACTATAACACCTGCTTCCAACGGTCATTTTGATTTTCATGTACCTTTACGATTGCTTTTGGGATTTGCTGAAGATTACAAAAGGGTTATAATAAATGTTAAACAAGAATTACAGTAGTATTACTCAGATCTTCAACTAATAAGGACTTAATACTTGCAGACCCTGCAACTACGGAAGATAAATTGGAATGGCAACTACAATTGGATAAAGTTGTTTGGAGAGTACCTCATGTAAGATTGGCTGATGAACATAGAATAGTATTGTTAAAAAAGTTAAAATCTGACCGTGACATTGTGATGCCATTCCGAAGTTGGGAATTTCATGAATACCCTACATTACCTCAAACAGAACGACAAACATGGACCGTCAAGACATCAACTTACTTGGAACGTGCAAGGTACATAATACTCGGTTTCCAAACTAAGCGAAAAGATGTTATTACTGCAAATGCTGGTCAATTTGATCATTGTAAAATAAAGAATTGTAAAGTTTTCCTAAACTCTCAATTTTTTCCATATGACAATTTAAATGTCATGTTTAGTAAAAAACGTTTTTCCATTTTATATGATATGTACGCAAGATTTCAATCATCATATTATGGAAAGACTAATACACCACTATTATCACCTGATCAATATTATTCCAAAGCTCCAATAATTGTAATCGATTGTTCAAAACAAAATGAATCAGTAAAATCATCAAGTGTTGATATAAAAATTGAAATGGAATTTGAAGAACCAGTAGCGGATGGAACTTCGGCATACTGTCTAATTCTACATGATAAAATAGTTACTTACACACCTCTGACCGGAATAGTGAAGAATGTACTTTAAGAAGAATTAGTATAAGTACTGCAAAATATTGAGGTTAGAATTATCTTCCTTTATTGTTAAGGTTAGAATTTTGTTTTTAAAAGACAAGTTGAAAATAAACAATTTTTGTAATTATATAAATTTCAAGGATTTTACAAAAAAATACAAAAGCAAGAAAATAATTAGTAGAAACTTCATTCTATCTTCAACCGTCGTATGGGAAACATCGTTCGCAAGATGAATTCTACTAACGGAGAAGAAAATACACCTCTAATGGATGAAAATAGTTCTGATATAGAAAAACAAGTTGAACAAGAAATGGATGAATTCCTCAAGTTTAACAAACATAAGAAGAGAGAAGAAGAAGGAGAAGCTGAAAAAGAAGTAAAAAGAAAAAAGGTTGAAGTTAACATTACAACAAATATTTTAACAGAAGTATTTCTTCGAATTTTCTACCCTATTTCTTCATGCATGACAAAAAGTATATCGGTTGGAATTGTAAAATCATTGGATTATTCACCAATTGTTATGTTAAATCAAGGAAGTAAAATGGTTATCTTTACTGAAACTTCTTGGGATTCTCTAATGAAACATTTACATCTTTTGGAATGTTATTTAACTAACAACACATTTGGAAAAAGAACAAGATTAAGTTTATTAGAATCAAATATTGAAGTTGATATAATCAAACATCGTGGAGGACAAGTTGTTCGCTTCAAAGATTTAACTAGACATGATGTAAAATTACATTTCACTAAAGAAGAATTTTACACTTTAAGTTGTACTACTGGTCCTGTCACTAGATACTTAAAACAACTAGTATTTTCAAGTACAATAATTAAAGATTATCTAATTGATACATTGGACAGACAACCATTTATTCCAATTTTATATGGTCCTGTAGATACTTCAATTTTTAATCGAATACCTCAAGAAGTGGATATGTGGAGACAATTAAACAACTATCACACCAATTTTAATATAAACGAAGAAACACAAGAAATAAAAGAAGAACAATCGTGTTTGTAATAACAGTCAGTTGTGGATGAGACTTCATCATGAACAAACGGGTTTCGTTTTCTACTGCATCACAGTTAATGGAAGTTAAAAGAGGTATAATTGAATTTCAAGCTTTTCGAGGGAATGATGGAAATTTCATTATTAAAGAATTAGTAATTTTGGATATGAACACATCTGTAATTTATCATTACTTGTTCAAACCTCCATTTCCATTCAATAAACTAACAACTAAAGCGAAAGTTACAAACAAATGGTTAAACAAACATTTTCACAACTTAAAATGGGATGAAGGTTTTATTCATTATAACATGATGCCGCATATTATGAATCATTATTGTAAAGAGTTTAAAACTATCTACACAAGAGGATTGGAAAAAGCAAATTGGATACAATCATTTACAAGCAATGAAGTGATAAATGCAATAATAGATAGAGATTTCCAATGCTACTTTAATGAACTTTGTATTTCATCAAAAAGTTTTAAACATCGAAGGTCACAGTGTGCTTTGAAGAATGCCTACCGCTTGAATAATTTCCTTCAACAAAGTGGTGGGGGTAGCGTCAGTGGTGGGGGTAGCGTCAGTGGTGGGGGTAGTCTCGATAATAAAAGTGAGAGCGCTACCATGACACAGCATGAGTATTACTCGAACCTCCGAAGAGACAACATCTCCAACGGATATTCTTATTAACAAGAAGATTAGCATCAGCAAAAACATTAAGATGGCATCAAACAACTTACTTCAAAATTTAGTTGAACAATTCAACGCTCATTCAAAATCAACAATTCTACCTACGAAGAAATGTTCCGAGCTGAAAGAAGAAAAACACTACATCATTCATACAATAAAGGAGATGGAAACTTCAGTAGGTGATGCTATAAATTGCACATTGAGCGAGGCACCTTATACAATTGGTGATGAAGCAAAATTTCAAATCTTCCTACCAAAGCGCTTCGTACAACTACTACAAAATGAAGATCTTCGTATAATTCAACCCGGCGCACTCTATTTGGTATCACATGGACCAAGTGGAAACAACTCTACTGAACTTACAATTCATGTAACACCTACTACTGATTAGTTTGTACATAAAATTGTAAATATTTCTTTGTAATTGTTTCTCAATAAATATGATATAAACCAAAAAAAAAAAAAATTAAGAAAAGCAACATATTGTAATGTGTTTATACATTACAATATGTTGCTTTTTTTAAAAATTCCATGGGATGACCTTGACCCAATTTTGTGTGATAATAAAAGTGAAAATCAACTTGTGAAATTCATCAGTCTACGACTACCTTTCGTACCGTACACATCTCGCTCTCTATAACTAAATACAAAACTTCAACATGTCCCTAAAGGTTAAGTGTGCATCTTATGATACCAACACCATAACTACTTTTGAACAACTTGAAGATTTAACTAATGAAATGCGAGTTTTACTTACTGGTGGTTATCACTTAACTGTTGATGTTAGTGCTACTAATACAAGGATGTTCACTAAAACAAAATATTGCGATGATGAAATATTTTTTTCTACACAACCTACAACTTCTTCATCGCCAGCTGGTCAACATAACGTCAAGTTCCAGAAGTATTAACAATGTTGAATAACTTTTAATAAATAAAATTACAACTAAGGAATCACGTGATCAATGTCAAGTTCATAAAAAAGATGTAACACTTTGATAAATAATCATTCGCTTCTCAGCTCTCGCCACGACAAGATCTATTCTACAAAATGTTATACAGAATGATGATTGAACTTGATGGGAAAATCTATGGAAAAGATTATAACACTGTTGAACAAATGACTCAAGATTTAGATGTATTGACTAAAGAAGGATATCAAGCTAAATTAATTTTAAAATTTCCTGAAGTACATCCACTATCAACAGAAGAACTTATTGCTATGGCTAAGGCAGAGAGAGAAAAAAAGTCTGAAGAAAACAAACAGAAACAAACTTCCTAAATTTCAATAATCCTTACACTTGTAAGGTATAATTTTTTAAAACTCCATTTGGATGACCTTGAAATTACCCCTACCACTTTTCATAGTACATAAAACTCGCTATTCATCACTATACAATCTTATTCTTTCACTAGACTCCGCAGCGTCAACATAGAAGAGCAAAAATACAAGTACAAACCTCGTTACTGTTGTGAACAACAGTGTACAGATTTAGGACCAATGATGGTGGATGGGTTAGCTTGTACTAAATGTGAATTCTTCGGATCTTGTTATTGCAAATGTAAAACAAAACAACTACCGCCACCGGAATTGCGAACTTTCAAATTTTACAAATCAAGATATTTTCATACATGTTGTCCTCAAAGATGTTTCAAATTTCACCCTCTAGATCTTGCTCTTTGTCAACGCACCAAATCTCATCAAGATGATTTTTGTACACATATGATAAAAAGATGTAAATACAGATCAGATTGGTATTCCGATCCTGTAGAACCATCAAATGTGTAATTTCAGCTTTACACTCTTTTTTAAAACTTCAATTGTATGACCTTGAGATTTCCCCCACCACTAGTTCTAATTTTTATATAATATTAAATCATTCCACTTCCAACACTCTAACTAACAACATGGAAGGAAAATTTATCAAGTTTGAACATATAATAACTGACAGGGAGGAGATGGAAGAATTGTTTCAAAACTTACTTTCTGTCATTGACGAATATCCTATAAGATGGTTCAGAATTGTAGTTCAATATTTAAATCCTGGCGAATTGTTTTCTTCATCGAGTGAAGAAGATGAAACAACTACTTCGGTTCAAATAATTGAATTAAAAGACGAAGAAGAAGAACTAAACGTTTTATTCAATCATAAGCTCAAGGTCCCCTATATAGAAGCCCCCTCCCTAGACAGCCCCCCTCCCTAGATGCCTGCTCAAGGTCACCATTATATAAGCCCCCTCCCTAGGCGCTTATCCTCATTCCATTGCCAACTTTCTAACCAGAACACCTCTCCATCGGCACGAATGAATGCTAGTTTTGAAATAAACTCAAAAGAAGATTTACAAGAAATATTTAATACTTTAAATGAACTTATAGATAAATTTAACACTATTACAATGAATTTGGAAATAACTTACGCTTGTCCTATTTGTGATAAGGTTGAAAGTTCTGATGAAGACAGTTTACTAAATCTTACTCCTCTTACCCCTCTACAGTCAGACACAACTTCTGAGGCAAATGATAAGCAGCATCTTTCCCCCACCACTTCTATGTAACAACGCTCTTTCCCCCACCACTTCTTTATTTAACCGACATTTCCCTCTTTCGATTCTCATTCCATCGTCGCCTCTTCCACTATCAACATCGCTTCTTTCAAAATTTCAAAAAACACAAACATGATGGATATGATGGATGAAGTTCCATTTGTAACAAGGATGGAAGAGGATAAATTGAAATTGGAAATCAAACGATTGGAAATGGAACGGGAAAACCAACTCGAGATGTTACGTTTGTTCAAACTTTTTAAATACATCATCTGGGGACTCTGCGTTTACCTTCTCATCGTCGTCGGTGTTTGTGTTTACAACTCTGTAGTTCATAACAAAACTTCAACTTGTTTAAACACTGCTGTCACACATTGATTGTATGTTTTTCACAAATAAAGTTCACAAACCTAATTCTATACCTATCCCGCTATCACCTGAGTTAGTTCCACTCTCCGAACTATTACTCCGGTGGTAGCGGGATAGGGTTTTTTAAAACTTACTCTGGATGACCTTGACATACTTTCCATAACCCAATTGTCAAGTTGAATTTCAAATTTCAAATCACATCTCCTCCCCCACCGGAAGCTATATGGCATGGCATATGGCGACAGCAACTGATTTGGCAGCTGGCCGATGGCAGCTGGCCGGCAGCGGCTGGCAATTGGCACGACTTCCGTTTTGAAAGTAACCAAACCCCACTACTCACCTATATTGTACGGGCCTGTGGATACTTCTATATTCAATAGGGTTCCTCATGAAGTACAAATGTGGAGACAACTGGAAAAGTACTCTCAATTACATAAGAAATCAGTAAAACAGGAAGAAGAGGAAGATGGAGGAGAAGAATCAAGTGTTAGTGATAAAAACGAAAACAAGGAAAATATAAAGATGGAAACTTAAATGACAATGGTTAGTTTCTAAAACAATAACCAACATTTTGTGGGGTTAGGCCTATTGGGGACGGTGCCCACGTTAAATATACACCAACGCGCCAACAACTGTATAGTAAATGCCAAAATTAGAGAGACTGGAGGCAGGTAGTCCCGGGCCGTCCTAATCATTTGTTGACAAAACATCCCCTATTGTAAAGCGGCCGACCGGTTAGGCACAGGAAGGCTGCTCGGGCCTCGGGGGATTCTCAGAGGAGCGTCCAGTTGTGACTCCTCTTTGCCAGAGGTTTATTCGTTTTTAAAATGGTTATACAATATCGTAGAACTATGATTCAAATTTCGTTGTAATCGTCTATTCAACGCGAATCATATAAGACGTCAATTGTTGTTGTACGTGCATTGGTTCGATTATTGGACAATTTAGGCTGTCGTCAAAATTCTGAGAATTCCTCGAGACCCGGGCGGCCTTCCGGCGCCTACCCGGTCGGCCGCGTTATAATAGGGGATGTTTAGTCAAGAAAGGATTAGGACGGGCCTTGACTACCTGCCTCCAGTCTCTCTAATTTTGGCATTTACTATACGGCCTGGTATAAAAGCAGTACCTACCGTGGTGTGGAAATCAGTTGACCTCCTGACTTCATAATGAGCAGACGTGTGACCTTCAAAATGGACAAGGGAGAAGAAGAAGAACAAGTAAAGTCCAAGCCTGGTATTATTGAGTTTCAAGCGTTTCGTGGTAATGATGATAGATTCATTATAAAAGAACTTGTGTTTTTGGACATGAATACAAGTGTTCCTTATTCGTTTTTATTTAAACCACCATGTTCTTATTCATCTTTAACTAGTAAAGCCGCTACCACCAACAGATGGATCTCAAAACATTTCCATCATATTGATTGGTATGATGGTTTTACAAGTTACACGGACTTGTATCACATTATGCATCACTTTTCAGACAAGTTTACCAATATTTACACAAAGGGGCTGGAAAAGAAAAGATGGATCGAAGGATTTACTCATGTTCCGGTTAATGATGTGGAATTGGATAAAAATTACAAGTATACGATGGAAAATGTTTGTATTTGTACTAAAAGTCCAGAACATGAAAAAGATAGACATTGCGCTTTAAAAAACGCCTATAAACTCGCATCTTACCTTCAAAGTGGGGAAATGGGGAGTGGTGGGGGTAACGGGGGTTATATAAGTGAGGAGCAGACCGGGACCTGGCATGAGTATTACTCGAGATTCCGAGACGACAACATCTCCCAGCAAGAAGACGAAGAAGACGATCTATATCTCGACCATGGCATCTCACCAGTTCCTGCAAACTTTGGTTGAGCAGTTCAATGCTCACTCCAAATATACCATACTACCTGTCAAGAAGTGTTCCGAACTTAAAGACGAGAAGCACTACATTATCCACGCCATGAAGAAGATGGAGACTACAGTTGGAGAGGCCATCTGCTGCAGTCTTAGCGAGGCACCATTCACTCCGGGGGATGAGCCCAAGTTCCAAGTCTACCTGCCGAAACGGTTCGTCCATCTCCTCCAGAACGAGGATCTGCGCTCCAACCAACCCGGCTGTCTCTACCTGGTTTCCCACGGTCGCACGGGTAGTAATTCCACCGAGTTGACCATCCACATTGCCGACAAGCAGCAGTGTTAGATTTAAGTTTTACTGTTGTACATATGTTATTGTAATGTTTTATAAATAAATAAACCATAAAAAAACAAAAAAATACAAAAAGACAACAAAAAAATGCAACATATCAATATGTGAAGTTTGTCACATATTGATATGTTGCATTTTTTTTTTAAACTTCGCGGGTGACCTTTGACCTTTGCATTTCACAGTTACCCCCACCACCACGCTACAAGTCAAACCTGTTTGAATGCAAACACCCCCACCACTTTTTCATATACCTCCAAGCGCTGTGCCTCGGCTTCATTTCTACTTCAGCAGCCAACCTAGCAACATCAGGATGTCTCTGAACGTAAGCTGTGCCAGCTATGAGGAGGTGACTATCAAGACGCAACCGGAGCTGAACGATTTGTACAAGGAGTTGCAGCTAATGGTGGCAAGAGGCTACCGTATAAATGTGCAAGTCTACGCTTGTAATATACGGAACACCCGCCAGCTAAAGGAAGAGCCTGAACACTCCTCGACAGCTTCCTCACCGATGTCCATGAAGACCGAGCCGGACAACTTGGATTATTTCAGCTGACTAGCAGTTGTATTTCTTGTTCTAACCATTGTAGAATATGTTTATTTTTTCATTATATTAAAGAAGTAAAAGAGCAAAAACACCTATCTTGTTACTGACATATGAGCTCAGTAACAAGATAGGTTTTTTTAAAACACGGTTTGAATGACCTTGAAACTTCCCCCTCCATTCCTTTTTTTAAAACCCAATTTGAATGACCTTGAAATTTCCCCCTCTACTTTTCGATAATGTTACAACTTACTGCAGCTCACCTCATTCCTTGCTTAGCTACCATGGCGGACAGGACTCTTTCTCAAGTTGACTCCACTACGGACGAAGCATTTCCCTTGCGGTGGACCGTTCATTTACAAGATGTGTCAGAAGTGGAAGTCTTGTATCAAAAATTACTCTATGTATTCAACGGAAACCCTGGACCTCTTGAATGTAGAATGGATTTGAATTTTGATGCAACCAGGGTCGGCACAGAACCTTCAACTTCAAGCCAGCCTCAGCAACGGGATTTTACACATTTATACACTCCAATATCACCGGAAGATGTAACTGTCTGCGAGGCTGACTCAACTACACGTTATGTTCAGCCAAAGCCTTGGGTGTTGATTATTAACAATGTGTACAAAGTGGAATTAGTATGTAATAGATTAAAGGAGTTGATGGTACAAGATCCCGGCCTGCGCTTTCAAATAGACATACATTTCATCTGGGGAGCATCAGAGCGGGACTCAGACGACTCTCCTTCTTCTTCATCGGAAAGTAGTACGGACGATGAGGACGACTAGTCATCTTTTTTAAAACTTAATTTGAATGACCTTGACCTTTGCCCTCTACTAAGTTTATTTAAGCTGCACTCTCACCGCCCAGGAAGCACAAGAGTAGTCTTTCTACTCTTTAACTTTTTTAAAACTCCGTTTGGATGACCTTGAAATTTCCCCCTCTACTTCCCGATACACCTAGAGTACACAGAGCCTGACAGTCAGTCGCTCTGTGACTGTCGTGGGGTGCGCATCGGTGTCGGCGCTCCGTTGTTAAGTTTTCAAAGTAACGGTAATATGAAATTGCGGGTGTTGTGCTAGTTCAAGGTCACCTGAGGGATCACCGATTGGCCATATAGGCAAGGTCATGTCACAAAATCGAGTTTAACTTGGCACTTTTGCCGTTTCTCGTCGCAAATTCGCTCCAAGTCGTCAAGGTCACGGGGAATGTGACTGAAACTCGGAGCGTAGTGCGAGAAACGGCAAAAGTGCCAAAAAATTTTAAGTTTCGGCGTGACCTTGACCTTTTGTGACATCGATGACGTCATTTTGATGATGTAAGGGGTGATGACGTCATCAGCACGTCATTTCTGTGACGTCATGGGTGTGACGTCAAGGAAGTGACGTCATTGGTGATGACGTCATCGATTGCATCATCGATGACGTCATCGATGGCGTCATCGGTGAGGTCATTGACCTCGATGACGTCATCCCTCAGGTGACCTTGAACTGAGCCAGCACCCGCAATTTGCCAGTACTAACTAAAATGGGGTAATATGCTTTGTTAACTAAAATGGAAAATAATGAGCTTTAATTTTGCGTATGTAAATGTGCATTATTTTCAAATTGGCGGAGAATCATTTCAATAAAAACAGTCCATCTCCACCTTTAATAGATCTCGGTGTCAAAATCTTAATTCAACTTACAACTTATAAACTTGGCAATACTATTAGAACTATAAAAATAACGAAATAGAACAACCTATGGCCCATCCGACCATTTATAGATAAATTTGCTACATACTCCTCTGAACATAAATAAGATCTTGAAAATTATTTTATTCACATAAACATTTAATTGTTAGAGTTTTCTAAAAATAAGTCTACGAAAGTAAATAATAATGTTGTTACTCTCTGTTACTTGATTAAGACAAGCTCGGCTAAGTTCAGATCATTCTTAAATAAAAGTAGATAATAAAACTCACTAAAACATGTTAATGCATTCCATTGAAATGCAGCAATACAGCTATAAACGAATTGTAAACAGAATCTAATGTGTAATGTTCAGAGCTCCGCTCTTTTCCTTAGATCAAATCACGGTTGTGTTGGGTGACATTTGGATCTATCAAATGGAGATTTA